>CAUYON010039480.1:0-37025 GCA_963573935.1 Arctocebus calabarensis | reverse complement strand
TGCCGTGGCGTCACACTGCTCACAGCAACCTCCAGCTCTTGGGCTTAAGCGATTCTCTTGCCTCAGCCTCCCTAGTAGCTGGGACTACAGGCGCCCGCCACAGCGCCTGGCTATTTTTTTGTTTTGCAGTTCGGCCAAGGCTGGGCTTGAACCTGCCACCTTCGGTATATGGGGCCGGCACCCTGCTCGTTGAGCCACAGGAGCCGCCTCTATTTTAAGAGTTTTGAAGTATGGGGCTGATAAACATTTTAATTTTAAGACTCTAGAAAATGACTTCCTAATAGAAAAATTATTTAATAATTGGGAATAATTGCAGAGTGTTGTCATAGCTGATTTAATTTAACAAATATTAAACACCTACCGTATCCAAAACAATTTACCAACTACAAAAACATAATCCTGTGTTCAAGGTTCCTAGTCATTTTAGAATATATAAATTCGGAAGACAGGGGTTTGTTTTAGGGGGAGTTATTTTCTTTACTGTTGTATTCCCAATGTCTGAACTATTGCTTAGCATGAAGTAAGTGCTGAATAAACCTTTGCTGATTGAAATTTAGTCAAGATTATACAAGTATAATACAAAGACTGGAACTAGATAAGTTCTATGAGGTTTCAAAGGAGGAAGAAAGCATATCAGGTTGTGATAAGAAAGGCCTTTTTTGGAAAGGCTTTATTTAATAGGTAACATGTAGGTGGTGGTGATGGGAAGGAAGGCAGAGAAAGTAGAATAAACAGAGATAAGAGCCAAGAAAACGTCAAGTACTTATTTTCCGGAAGTAGCCAGGATTTTTGTTTGGCTGGTGCCCAAGGATGGATGTAGTAGGAGATGTGCTTTAAAAAAGTAGATTGACTACATATTTTGAAAAATTACAACTACAGGTTGGATTTACCTGTAACTGGATAAGTAGTAGCTTTTTTTTTTTTTTTTTTTTGAGCAAGAGTAACATTGTGAGAGATCTATAGGAAGACGAATGTGATAAAATGCGTCACATGCATTTCATGAAACCATGTGTTTCATGGTTGTGAAACAAGGAGAAAATGGTAGGAGATGAGTTAGGGAACTGTCTTCGGAGTCCAGCTAGGAAGTTCGGGGAATTTGAGGCATGCATGGGGATAGATGGTAAAGATCCAAATGAGGGAAAATGTTAAGATATTATTATTATACTATAACAACTTTATTTGTTCAACTAATACCACTATTTAATGTTCTCTTGATCCGCAAGAGATCACTTGAGTAAAAGTGAAATAGGAGGGCAGAAATTTTCCTATAACTTTTTACCTTTGTCCTGTCTGAAAGCCTTTCCTGTTAACCCAGGAATAAAGAAAATCCCAGTAGGTATTGATACTTGGAGCTGAGGAGGCAGAACATTGTATATATATTTTTTCTCTATTTATTTTAGCTTCATTTTCTCTATATTGGTTGTTATTTGTTTTTATCTTTTTCTAGGAGGAAAACAATGTGGTTCATAACCAGAAAGTAGAAATTCTGAGAAAAATGTTACAAAAAGAACAGGAACGGCTGCAGGTACTAAATTAATTAAAAATGGGGCTATTGGCAGGCCAGTAGAAACATAAATGGTTATAGTTGAGTTGGTGTTTATAATCACATTCCAGCAGTATTGTAATTAATGCTATTATTTTATTGATTAAGAATGGACTTTTTTCTATATTTTCTTGACATAAGTAATTCTCAAAGTATTTTTATAACTTTTCAGTTATTACAGGAAGATTACAACCGAACACCTGCCCAAAGATTGCTAAAAGAGATCCAAGAGGCCAAGAAACACATTCCTCAGCTGCAAGAGCAGTTATCCAAAGCCACAGGCTCTGCTCAGGTAGCATCACGATTAAAAGTGCTACCCAACTTTTTGCAAGAGAATATTCTTCTGGGAATGTGTCAGAGAATGTTGCAGTTCTTTTTTAGAGTTAATTTTTCTAGTGTAGGACCACAGTATATCCTTCGTAGGATGCTACGGAAGTAATGATTAATGAAATAAATGTGGGCGTCTAATTGTTTGCTTGTTCATGATAATAATGTTTCTGGATTTCATAATAATGTAGAAAAGAATTGAGCACTTTTGCTTTGATGTGACAAACTCCTAAAATGTATTTAGGTACATATATTTACATTTACATTTTTGTGGTTTCAATCTGCTATCTTACAGTAGAATGGCAGTTGATATGTTTCTAGTAGGGATATAAGGTAAAATCACAGGCATTATGCTAAATACATGGACAAGCATTTTATTATTTAATCTGCATGACAACCCTCTGAGGTTAGGTACTGATGTTTTCCTCCATTTTTCGTATACATTTAATGGAAATACAGACAGATTAGTCAACTTAATCTGAGTTTATGTAGCTCAAATGATAGAACTGGAATTTAAACTTAGAGAATTTAAAAACATTTCATACTCTTAACTAGATTTTTATAATTTTAAAGTAGATTTCAATAGAATTGCCACACAGGTATAAGTTATAGAGATAATGGTCTCAGAATAGTTCAGCATTTGTACATGTGTATGAACTAGACTTACATTCTGTAATATTCAGATTTGGGAAATGTAAAGCTCCTTATACTTCATCTTAAAGCAAAGTGGACAAACTGCCTATACATTTAAAGTAGGTGAACGCTGTTGATTTGTCACTGTTCCTGAGTTAGGCCTGGAGTAAAAGCCATGTATTCGTAGAATTGAACATGTCTTTGAGAGGTCACCTAGCCTAATCTGCTCATTTTTAAGTTTAAAAATCAGAGCCTATACTGGTTAAATGATTTATATAAGGCCATGCAATATGTTATAACATCCTGCTTTAGTGTATTTTTCATTACACATTATGTTTTCGTTATTTTCAGTCCCTCTGGCTGTGTTACATATTGAATATTATGCCTCAGTAATGTTGACAGTTTCATGTTACTGCCAAGTGAAGACAACATTCTTGCCCTGTTTGAATAGTAACAGTGTGTCCTGATGGAAAAGTGTATAATAATTTATGTCACAACATTATGTCTCAGAATTGGAAATTTATTGAAACTGATGCATTGGAAGGCAGTTAACCAGAAATTACAATGTAATAACTTTAACTAATGGGAGGATAATATAAATCATATAAATTAACAAACAGTTGTATTTTTTTTCTGTATTTGGAAGCTTGAACTTTTATTGTCTTTACTGAAATATCACCTTCCCCATCTATAAAGCCATACCATTTTAGAAGTCAGAGAATCTAAAGTAGAATCAGAGTAGTCATTTATGGATTTTACTCATAGAACTTTGAGCATTCTTGATTGTATCAGAGTATCCAAGTTTTGGGAGTGTCCGTGTAGATTGTCAAGCTACTCTTTTTCTTTATGCAATCACTAATGAAAGTTTTCTTTTATGTGTTTGTGTGTGTATGTGTGTATTTCTATATTCTGTTTTAGGATGGAGCTGTAGTTATACCCTCTAGGCCTTTAGGTGACACTCCGACAGTGAGTGAGGCAGAAGCAGATGCTGGAGATGGACTGGGCAGGACTGACAGTAGCAGTGGGGATGTATCTCGGCCCAGCAGTGACAATGCTGATGTAAGCATTAAGTGTTATAACTCTTTATCTTATTGTGGTCTTCCTTATAGTCTCTTTCTAGATTTGATTTTACGTTACATGAATTAGAGATGTGGTCTTATGATTTAATTTTTACCATCTTCATCTTTAGTATACCAATTTGTTGAAGAAATTGCTATTAATATTGTATATAAACTTTGAATTCTAGAGCCCTTTCCTTTGAACGTCCATTGCCAACTGTTTATTTTATGGGGATGGAATTTCCCAGCAGGCATCTTGTTTGTGGGTAGAGAAGTTAATAATGCCAGTGCTTTCTTACTGAATGGAGAAACCTACTTTTGATACTTTTAAGAGCGTGTTAATGTTTCATTTGTGGTCAGAGTGACTCAGTCTTGAATCATGGGGCACTTTGTCACTACAAAGAGGAAAAGCCTTAGTCCTGTTAGATAGACTTCAGTTAATAGCCCAAGTTTAGTAACAGCATTTTCTTTGTTAACCCAGAAACTGCCAGATGAACATGGGTATTTGTTAGGAAGATGATAATAATGTGTTTCTTTTTTTTGGGCTAGGACTGGGTTTGAACCTACCACCTCCAGTATATGGGGCCAGTGTCCTACTCCCTGAGCCACAGGTGCCGCCTAATAAGAACATATTTTTTAAGATGAATATGGTATAGCACTCTAGTCAGGTGAATATGCAAAAGCTGAGTTCAGTGTTATTCAGCAATACTTTGTAAGTAGCATATAATGATTGCAATGTGTAAAATATAAATACAGATCACTCTCTTTAGAAGTATTGAGGAAAGTGGTCTGAGTCACTGTTTTTATAACTGTGGATCATGAATTTGGTAGATTGTGGCTAGTTTGTTTTTTTTTAAGAATAGAAAATAAGAGTGCTTTGCATGTAGAAGAGGCCTTACTTCTTGTGACTTTTTTTCCATACACACATGTACACGTGTGTGCTATTAACAATGTGAAGTTTCTCTTTTATCCAAAGTTGTGGTTAAAAACAAACTTGATAGCCACAGTCTAATCACTCCGTTCCTCATGTAAGGAAAATTTGAGAGGTTTTTTGTTTGTTTTTTTTTTTAAATGAAACGTGATAAGAGTCTTGCAATTGGATTAGCTAAGGTTTTAATGGAAAATTTCAATTTTGGCTCAAGAAAAAATATTATAATGGCTAACATTTGTTGGGTATACATACCATACATTATGATAAGAGTTTCCCATTGCTTGTCTTAGTTGATTCTCAAAATAGACTTATAAAGCTGTACCTACTAATTTACAGATACTCTTTTTAATTCTCATAATTTTAATGAAGCAATATCACCACTTAACTGATGAGGAAACTGAGGCCAAATAAATAAATGATTATTATGGAAATTTGGGTGAAAAATGATTAAGTCCAGATTCGGCTGTAGCAAACTGGTTTAACTCCCACAAGTATCTGAGGCTAAAGGTACATCTTTTGAGTCAGTGCTTTTGATTTTTTTTTCATTTTCTTCTCACTTTTATAAAATAGTCCTCTGGTGGTATTTGTGATATCATTATTTAAAAAATCCCTACTTTGCATTTCTTGGAGAAGGCTTTTAAAAATGTGTGCATACATAGTTAGCACAAGAAAATTAGCCTGTGGCTCAACGGGCTAAGGCGCCAGCCATGTACACCTGACCTGGCAGGTTCAAATCCAGCCCGGGCCCGCCAAACAACAATGACGGCTGCAACCAAAAAACTGCCGGGCGTTGTGGCGGGCGCCTGTAGTCCCAGCTACTTGGGAGGCAGAGGCAGGAGACTTGCTTGAGGCCAGGAATTGGAGGTTGCTGTGAGCTGTGATGCCACAGCACTCTATCCAGGGTGACAGCTTGAGGAGCTCTGTCTCAAAAAAAAACAAAACAAAAAACAAATCATCTAAAATTTAGAGTGCCTGCTTTTCTGATTTTGGTTTGTGAATAATACTTTGAAAGTTGTGTTCCTGGTAACCTAGCCTTGGCAGTTATCACATGTGCTCAAATTTGTTTTATATGTCTTCCCTAGTCTTTATACCCCCAAACACTGGATTATTTTAAAGCAAATTTAAGACATTATTTCATTAACATATGTCTCTTAAGAGATAAGATGTGTTAAAATTATAGCTATAAGATCCTTATCAAATTTTAAGAATGAACATTTTCCTAATACATACTTTGATTACACTATAATGATCTTTTTAGAGTTGGTTTATTTGAATCAACAGTCAGTCAAGGTCTTCATATGGCCTTTGATTGATATTTTATGTCTCTGTATTTTATAGTTGTTCTTCCATTTTTCTTTTGCCATTTCTTTTGCTTTTTTGCCAAAGAAATTGGGTCATATGTCCAGCAAAACAGCCTATTTTCTAATTGTATTTTCATGAGCTTGTCTAACATGTTCCTCTATCTGTATTTCCTGAAAACTGATAGTTATATCTAGAATCCTGACAAGATTAAGGTTTGATAGTTGTTTGGCAAGAACAGTTTATGGGTGGTACTGTGTACATCCCATTATATATCCCATTATATCAGCACATCAGAAGGATGTGAATTTTGGGTTGACTTATTGTGGTCCTAAGTTTATTTAAGGTGTTCAGGTGATGTCAACATGATTCCTTCATTATAAAGTTTCCTGCCAAGCTTTTATGTAATGTTTTTACATGCCATTGATGATCAAAATGCATTATCAAGGTTTCAAAAGTATGACATAAGTTTGTCATTTTTTCTGTATTTATTAGGTAGAATTATTTTATAAAGAAGAATGTTACCTTACTAGCTATTAGGTTACCCTAAATTATAGCTTATACAGGAAATGCAGGTTTGTTTTTCTTCTAAAGAATCTTTTGGGGTGGTTACGGTGCCAGCCACATGCACTGAGGCTGGCGGGTTCAAGCCCAGGCCAGACCATCTAAACAACAATGACAACTGCAACAAGAAAATAGTCAGGCGTTGTGGTGGGCGTCTGTAGTCCCAGCTACTTGGGAGGCTGGGACAAAAGAGAATCACATAAGCCCAAGAGTTTGAGGTTGCTGTGAGCTGTGACTCCAAAGCTTTCTACTCAGAGTGACATATTGAGAGTCTGTCTCAAAAGAAAGAAAGAAAGAAAGAAAGGAAGGAAGGAAGGAAGGAAGGAAGGAAGGAAGGAAGGAAGGAAGGAAAGGGGAAGGGGAAGGGGAAGGGGAAGGGGAAGGGGAAAGGGAAGGAAAGGAAGGGAAGGAAGGGAAGGAGAGAAAGAAAACCTTTTGGGGCTGGTGTGGTATCTCATGCCTGTTGTCCCAGCATTTTGGGAGGCCAAGGCAGGTGTATCACTTGAGCCTAGGAATTCAAGACCAGCCTGTGCAACATAGCAAGACCACTGTCTCTACAAAAAAATTTAAACATTAGCTTGGTGTGGTAGCACATATCTGTAGTTCCAGCTACTTGGGAGGCTAAGATGGGCAGATTACTTGTGCCCAGAAGTTCCGGGTTGCAGTGAGCTATGATTGCCCCACAGCACCCCAGCTTAGGTGATAGAATAAGACCCTATTTCTTAAAAAATAAAAATAAATTAAATTTTTCTTGATTCTTTTCAGGAGAATTCATACCCTAATAAACTCTAGATGTGGGCCAGTGAGGGGAAGTTCATGTTTCATGTTTTCAACTTGTAACTTCTAATGTGAATTATTACCCTTTTCTAGTTCATTGGAGCCACCACGTGTCGTCCCCTGTTCTTTTTGACATGACTCTCCAGTATCTTTGATAGCTTCTTTGGTTTTTGTGACTGGATTATTCTAATCTTATCTTTTATATCTCTTATCCAAAACCAAGAGTCATCCATTTCTCTAAGGTGGGGCATACATTTGACACTACTGTTTTTCTTCATCTTGTTATGTATTGGTGTATGTATAGATAACATATATCTCTCCTCTTGGCATTTATACACAAGTCTCTTGTTCCTCATTTTCATTTGCTCTGAAGTTTGGCTTCCATTGCTTTGGGGTGTTCCTCAACCCCCAAAAGTGAATTTTCTGCATGTCATATGGTGTGTATTTTATATACTTGGTTTTCTGTATTTATGATTGTATCTGTGAATTCAACCAACTGCACTTTTCACATGAGGTAGCAACAGAAAAATAGAAACTTAATTTTATTTGTATAGATAGAACAAAGTATCTTTTTACTTGAAGGGGTAGTTTGGGAAGGTAGGGTTAAGGAAGACAGATAAAGATAGAATTTGATTTTGATCTCATGAGTTTTAGATATGTTATGGGTCTACTTAGAGTTTTGGTAAAAAAGTAACCCCTCAGTCCTAGAAATTGGGTAAAACTGTTTTGTGGGTTCTGTATTGTTTATTAACGTAAAACTGAAAAGCTGAGAGAATAAATGACTTTCTAATGACAGAGGAAAAAAAGTCAGTGGCAGAGCCAGGTATATGAAAGATATTTAGTAGTTTTAAATATAATATGAAATTCAGGACATTATTTTTTCACACTAATTTTCATTGTCATTTTTTGTGTGCCTGTTGAAGTGAACGGAAGATCTTTTTTTTTTTTTTTTTTTTTTTATTAGAGTCCCAAGAGTGGCCTGAAAGAGAAGATTTATGTAGAGGAAAACCCAGAGAAAAGTGAAACAGTTCAGGACACTGTGAGTATGAAGTCTGTGCAATGCCAGTGCCGTCTTTAGTGTCCCTTGCACTTCAGGTGTGGTAAACAGATTTGATGTTGGTATGTTCTGTTATTTTTGAGAACTAGATTTTTTTAAGGAACTTAGTGAAGATCTGAATAAATGGAGAGATATTCCATGATCAGTTAGTGTTGTTAGGTTGCTTAGTATTATGTTGTTGTTGTGATAAAATATACACAAAATTTACTCTTTTAACAAGTATTGTGATTAAGAATAGCATTAAGTATATTCACGTGTTGTACACCCATCACCACCATCCATCTTCAGAACTTTTTCATCTTCCCCAGTTGAAATTCAGTACCTAATAAACACTAATTCTACATATCTCTCTCCTCCACAAGTCCCTGGCACCCAGCATTCTACTCCTTCTCTATAAATTTGATTAAGTACTCATGTAAAGGGATTGATACAGTACTTTTGTTTTTGTGATTGGCTTGCTTCCTTTAGCATAATGTCTTCAAGGATTATCTGTATTGTGTGGCCTGTGTCACAATTGCCTTTCTTTTTATGACTGATTTCCATGATAGGTATGTGCTACATTTTGTTTATTCATTCATCTGTCAACGGATGCTTGGGTTGCTTCCATCTTTTGGCTATTATGATTACACTGCTCTCTTCTTCTTCTTTTTCTTCTCCTTCTTCTTCTTTTTTAATTAAATCATAGCTGTGTACATTAATGCAATTATGGGGTACAACGTGCTAGGTTTTTTATTGTTGTTGTTGTTGTTGTTGTTGCAATTTGGCCAGGGTGGGGTTTGAACTAGCCAACCTCGATATATGAGGCCAGCGCCCTACTCGCTGAGCCTCAGGCACCGCCCTAAGGTGCTAATTTTATATACAATTTGAAATACTTTCATCAAATTGGTTAACATAGTCTTCACCGCATTTTCTTAGTTATTGTGTTAAGATATTTATATTCTACCCTTAGTAGATTTAACATGTACCCTTACAAAATGCACTGTAGGTGTGGTCCTACCAATTACCCTCCCTCCACTTATTTTCCCCCTCCCCTCCTCTCCCTCTCCTCTCTCCCTTTCATCTTTTCTTTTTTTGCAGTTTGGCCAGGGCTGGGTTCGGACCCACCACTCTCGGTATATGGGGCCAGTGCCCTACTACTGAACCACAGGCACCACCCATTTCCCCTTCATCTTGGGCTTACACTGCTCTTCTTTTCGTTCTTTTAGGTGTATGCCTAGAAACACAATTGCTAGATTTTACATATTCTTATTTGAATACTTTTAGCATTCTAACCTATTTTTTAGTTAGACTTGGTTGAAGTTTTATAGTAAAAGATGTAATAGTATTTTTGTAATGTTTTATTATTAGCAACATAGGACTCTTAAAAAAATCAAAGATATCACAGGCACAGTGGCTCGTGCCTGTAATCCTAGCACTTTGGGAGGCTATGGTGGGAGGATCACTTGATGCCAGGGGTTTGAGATCAGCCTGAGCAGTATAGCAAGACCCATCTCTACAAAAGAAAATAGAAAAAATTAGCTGGATATGTTGATATTTTTCTGTTGGCCCAGCTACTTGGGAGACAGGAGGATCACGAGGGCCTAGGAGTTTTGAGGTTTCAATGAGTTATGATAATGCCATTGTACTTTAGCCTAGGCAACAGAGCAAGACCCTGTCTCAAAAAAACAAATAAAAAATTATCCTGTGAGGCTGAGGCGAGTAGATTGCCTGAGCTCAGGAGTTTGAGACCAGCCTGAGCAAGAGCAAGACCCTGTTGCTGAGAAAGTAGACAGATAATATGGCAGGCGCCTGTAGTCCTAGCTACTTGGGAAGCTGAGGCAAGAGAATTGCTTAAACCCAAGAGTTTGAGGTTGCTATAAGCTATGATCAGCATTCTGCAGTTTTTGGTCGAGGCTGGGTTTGAACCCACCACCTCCAGCATATGGGGCCGGTGCCCTACTCCTTTGAGCCACAGGCACCACCCTATGATCAGCATTCTGTTCAGAGTGACAGAGTGAGACTCTGTCTCTTAATATATATATATATATATATATACATGTATACATAGATATATGTATACATCTATACATACATATAGATGTGTGTGTGTATATATATATATATATACACATACACACACACACACACATGCTGCTATAAAGAAATTTCAGTTGTTTCACTTGACATCCTTTTTTTAATTATTAAGGCTTTGAGGTTAAAAAAACAAGAGAGTAGTTAACAAAAAAAGCAGAATCATGTTTAGGAGATGGTATACATAGTGTAGCAGTACACTTAAGAAACACTTAGGAAATACTATAGATACATATTACTCACTCAATTTATAGCTTGTGGATCCATATGTATAATTTCAAGGATAGTTACTATGTAGGTAACTCCCAAATCATTACTTTAAAAATTTTTCAGCTCTCTGGTCCTGCTGTTTGTTGGACAGCTACATCTTCTCTCATAGCCCCAGCTGCGTCCCTGAGGCACCATGGTGAAAGTGAAAGTCGGAATAAACGACTTTGGCCACACTGGGCACCTGGTCACCAGGGCTGCTTTTAACTCTTGCAAAGTAGATATTGTTGCCATCAATGACCCCTGCATTGACCTCAACTACATGGTCTGTGTGTTCCAGTATGATTCCACCTATGGCAAATTCTATGGCACAGTCAAGGCTGAGAATGGGAAGCTTGTCGTCAATGGAAATCTCATAACCATCTTCCAGGAGTGAGATCCCACCAAAATCAAATGGGGAGAGGCAGGTGCTGACCACATTGTAGAATCCACTAGGGTCTTCACCACCATGGAGAAGGCTGAGGCTAACCTACACAAGGATGCCACAGGGGTCATCATCTCTGCCCCTTCTGCTGATGCTATGTTTGTGATGGGTATGAACCCCAAGAAGTAGGAAAATATCCTCACCATTGTCAGCAATGCCTCCTGCACCACCGACTGCTTAGCCCCCTTAGCCAAGGTCATCTGTGATAACTTCAGCATCATGGAGAGACTCATGACCACTGTCTATGCCATCGCTGCCACCCAGAAGACTTTGGATGGCCCCTCTTGGGAAGATGTGGTGTGATAGCCATGGGGCTCTCCAGAACATTATCCCTGCCATAACTGGTGCAGCCAAGGCTATGGGCAAGGTCATCCCTGAGCTGAATGGGAAGCTCACTAACATGGCCTTCTGTGTCCCTACTGCCAATGTGTCGGTGGTGGATTTCACATGCCATCTGGAGAAGGCTGCCAAATATGATGATATCAAGAAAGTGGTGAAGCAGGCGTTGGATGGCCCTTTAAGGGCATCCTGGGCTATACTAGGCACTAGGTTGTCTCCTCTGACTTCTACAGTGATACCCATTCTACCTTTGATACTGGGGCTGGCATTGTCCTCAATGACCACTTTGTCAAACTCATTGCCTAGTATGACAGCAACAGGGTGGTAGACCTTATGGCCCACATGACCTCCAAGGAGTAAGAGTCCCTGGACCACCAGCCCCAGCCTGAGCACAAGAGGAAAAGAAAGGCCCTCAGCTGCTGGGATGCCCCTGCTTACTTAGTCTTTCAGCTCCCCAAGTACCTCACCTCGACACAGTTTCTACATCAGACTCCTTGAAGAACGGAAGGGGCCAGGGGAGCCCCACCTTGTCATGTAACAGCAATAAAGTTCTCTGTAGTTGGCCAGGAAAAAAAAAAATTTTTTTTTCCAAGATTTTTATTTCTCTTAATCCTAAGTGGTCCTCAGTTTTACTATTTACGGTCTTCAGCTATCTCATGCTTTATTATATTATACATTTATGCCTTTATACTGCCTTTTTTATGCTGAACTCAACTTTGTGAGTTGGCAAAGGGGGATCACTTGTTGCATGGAGTGTGATCTAGCAACCTACAGTTTAGTTCTATAGTTTTGGTATCTTTGTTTCTATATAGCAGTGTTTGTTGTGAGATTACTTGAAAATTTTATTACATTAAGCCCAGTGATTTCCAACCAGGAGTGATTTTGTATATTGAGGGACATTTGACAATATGGAAACACTGTTGTTTTTTTTTAAATAGACTCTCACTCTGTTGCCCAGGCTGGAGTACAGTGGCATCATCATAGCTCACTGCAGCCTCCAACTCCTGGGCTTAAGAGATTCTCCTGCCTCAGCCTCCGGAGTAGCTGGAACTACAGGCATGTACCATGATGACTGACTCATTTTTCTATTTTTAACAGAGATGGGGTCTTGCTCTCTCTCAGGCTGGTCTTGAACTCCTAATCTCAAATGATCTTCCTGCCTCAGCCTCCCAGAGTGCTAGGATTGCAGGTGTGAGCCACCATGCCCAGCCAAAGAAACATTTTTTTTTTTTGAGACAGAGCCTCAAGCTGTCACCCTGGATAGAGTGCAGTGGCATCACAGCTCACAGCAACCTCCAATTCCTGGGCTCAAGCGAGTCTCCTGCCTCTGCCTCCCAAGTAGCTGGGACCACAGGCACCCGCCACAACGCCCAGCCATTTTTTGGTTGCAGCTGTCATTGTTGTTTGGGGGGGTCTGGGCTGGGTTTGAACCCGCCAGCTCAGGTGTACGTGGCTGGCGCCTTAGCCCGTTGAGCCACAGGCGCCGAGCCAAGAAACATTTTTGATTGTCATGACTGGGAGGCTGCTACTGGCATCTAGTGGCTAGTTAGAGGTCAGGGATGCTGCTAAACATCCTGTAATGCATGGCACAGCCCCCACAGCAGAGAATTATCTGGTACAAATTGACAGCAATGCCATAGTTGAGAAACCCTGCATCATGTGCTTACAAAGAAAATTAAATATGAAAAAAATAGAGTTCAACAACTTTCAAGTATGTATTGTTAATAGAAATTTTTGGTTCTTCTTAGATGTATTAACCTTTTGCTAACTTTGTCTTATTTCTGCTTTCACCTTTTTCTTTTGTCTTACTGTCTTCATTCGCTTTTTCCGTCTGTGTATGTGTGTGTGTGTGTGTTTGTCTGTGGGTGGGGAGGGAGAGAGAGAGAGAGAGAGAGAGAGGGAGACTCATTCAGGCTAGAGTGCTATGGAATTAGCCTAGTTCACAGCAACCCTCATACTCCTGGGCTCAAGTGATCTTCCTATCTCAGCCTCCCAAGTAGCTGGGACTACAGATATCCACCTCAATTCCAGGTTAATTTTTCTATTTTTAGTAGAAGACGTCTCTCTCTTGCTCAGGCTGGTCTCAAACTTCGGGTGAGCTCAAGAGATCCTGCTGTCTTGGCCTCTCAGAGTGTTAGGATTACAGGAATGAAGCACTGTGCCTGGCCCACCTTTTTTAAATTTAAGTGTTTTGTTATAACTAGTTATGTAAGCCAACTGTAAATTCTTTTTTTAACAAGGTTTTAGGTATGTATGAATTAATAAATACATATATAGAAAGTATAGAATCAGGTAACCAAGGGTGTAATAAATAGCAAAGGTATTTACTATATCCAGGGAAAATGTTTTCTTTTCCTCTTGAAGAAACAATCATGATTGTTGTGAACATTTTATGCTAACCTGGTTCATGGCCTTAAAAATTTGAGAACCACTACTTTGAAACTAAAGTACTTCAAAGAAAATTTTTAAAAATACCACCAGTTAAGTGAACCATGTCTTTTTGATGATTTGGCTTTATTTTTTTCTGAATTTGACCACCAGATAATCTTTTTGTTTCTTTTCTCTGAATGTTACCAGGACACTCAGTCACTCGTTGGAAGTCCTTCAACCCGTCTAGCACCTCATATTATTGGAGCAGAGGATGATGATTTTGGTACTGAGCATGAACAGGTAATGACAGTTTTTCCTAAAAAAAAAAATGATTAATTTTCTGAGATGTCATATTTGTTGCAAAAATGAACATTTTCTGGAGATTAAAATAACATTTGTAGGGATTTGAAACTAAATCTTAGAGCCAAAGCCTGTTAGGTAAATTATTTATTTTAATTTTGACCAATGCAAATGACTTTGCTTTTAAAACCAATAAGTGGACATTGATTTATAATTAAGTACGTCATTTCATTGAGGGTGGGAATATTACTGAAAATGGGTTAAAAAAATCATATCCTCATTGTTGGTTCAAGGGAATATGATTGGCATGATTTTTGGCCTTTTTTCTTATAATCTTGCTAAATTTTTGTATTTTGGAACTTTATAATCTGTCTTTTGGACTTTCTACCTAGATAAATGTGTTGTTTATAAAGAGATGATTTTTATATCCTTACTTCCTGTCTCTCTTTTATTTCTTGTTTTTGCCTTTATTGTCCTGACTAGGACTTGTAATATGAGGTTGAATCAGAGTAATGAGACATCCTTGCCTTATTTCTGATCTTGGGGAGAAAGATTCAGTCTTTCATCATTAAGTATGATGTTAATGACCAGCCTGGGCAACATAGCAAGACCTGTCTCTACAAAACATAAAACTATTAGCTAGGCGTTTTGGCATACGTCTGTAGTCCAGCTAGTTGGTAGACGGAGGTGGCAGGATTGCGTGAGCCCAGTGAGCTGTGATTGTACCACGGCATCCAGCAGGGGTGACAGAGCAGAACTCTGTCTCTAAAAAGAAAAAAAAACAAAATATGATATTAGCCATAGGCATTTTTATAGATGTTCTTTATTAAGTTGAAGGTTTTAGGTTAAGGAATAGTCTAGTTTGCTAAGAGTTTTTATCATGATTAGATATTTAATTGTGTTGAGTGATTGAGGTGCTTATGGGAATTTGTCATTGAGTCAAGTCTTAATGTGGCAGATTACAGTGTTGGCTATTAGAATGTTGAAGTAGATTCATATTCCAGAATGAACTCGAATTGGTCATGATGTATTGTATATTGTTGGGTTTTATTTGCTCTTATTTTGCAGAGGACTTTCACATCAGTGTTTATGAAGGGTATTAGTGTGTAGTTTTTCTTATAATCTTTGGTAATGAAGGAAGTGATCTTCTGTTTTCTGGAAAACATTGTGTAAAATTGGCATTAATTTTTAGATTAACTTTCTTCTGTCATATTTCTAAATGGGAAAAATTATATGGAAATTGTAATGCTAGTTTACTTGAAGTTTTAACTATTACTGTTTTTTAATCCTTAATGTATTTAGGGATAATATACAAATATTCTAGGAGTTGTCTTAAAATCATACCACTGTGTTTTTCACCACTGTTTCTGCAGTTAGCCCAAAAGAAAAGGAAAAACAGTTATTATTGGGCAAAAAACCTTCCATTACATTTTTAGAAATGTTATTAGCCTGTTTTTTATATAATGATTTGTGACAGCTGAGGTTCTTGATAATCTCCTAAATTTTCACTTTCCCACAACGATCTTTTTTCTAACCTTTTAACCTTCTAAACTATCCTGAGGGATGATTAATTTTCAGAAGGAGAGATTTCATAGCCTGTGTTGTCAGTAAATTTTAATGAGGTTTGGTTTTTTTTTTTTTTTTTTTTAAGACAGAGTCACACTTTGTCCCCCTTTGTAGAGTGCCATGGCATCACAGTTCACAGCAACCTCGAACTCTTGGGCTTAAGCAATTCTCTTGCCTTAGCCTCCCAAGTAGGTCAGACTACAGGTGCCCACCACAACACCTGGCTATTTTTAGAGACCTCTGGCTCAGGCTGGTCTTGAACTTGTGAGCTCAAGCAGTCCACCTGCCTTGGCCTCCCAGAGTTCTAGGATTATAGGTGTGAGCTACTGTGCGCAGCCTTTAATGGGTTTTTAAAATTTGCGTTTTTTTTTTTTTAAATAAGGAGAGCAAAGTGAAATTCGAATAGCCCTATGTAATTGAGCATTTTGTATGTTGGAGTTACTGATGTATAATTATTCCTTCCTCTAGATCAATGGGCAGTGCAGCTGTTTTCAGAGCATTGAACTGTTAAAATCTCGCCCGGCTCACTTGGCTGTTTTCTTACACCATGTAGTTTCACAGTTTGACCCTGCAACCTTGGTAATATATTTTGAAGTTTAACTGATTCATAGTTATTCTGTTCACTCATATATCATAGAATTTTTCATCTACAAGATGAGTGGATAAACTTCAAGTTTTATAAACATATAAGGATAGATATGAAAGATAAAAAAATGTTACTAATTTTTTTAAAGTCTCAGTTACATGGTAATACCTACATTACTTTTGGTGACCAGCCTGTTGCAAATGTTCCTACACAATGAAGATCTAGAAAATAACATTTTTCATGACTTCTGACTTTGTCTTTTACATTCATTCTCCACAACAGCTTTGTTACCTCTATTCAGACCTGTATAAACAGACCAATTCTAAGGAAACACGTCGCATCTTCCTGGAGTTTCATCAGTTCTTCTTGGATAGATCTGCAGTAAGTTGCCAAGTTAATATTATAATTTTTGCTTAAGTACATTAAATTATTAGTCTCTGGCTTCTAATCTTTCTTCCCATGTTTTTAGATTTTATTATGCTTTCTGATTCTAATAATCTTAATTATTAGTTAACTCCTTAAAAAATTTTTTTGTTTTCCTGTTTTTGGCTGGAGCTGGATTTGAACCCGCCACCTCCTGCATGTGGGGCCAGCACCCTACTCCTTTGAGCCACAGGTGCCACCATAAAATTTCTTATTTTTTTGAGTTTTGAGACAGGTTCTCACTCTGTTGCCCAGGCTAGACTGCAGTGGTGCATAGCTCATTTCAACCTTGGACTCCTTGCCTTAAGTGATCCTCCTGCTTCAGCCTCCCAAGTAGCTAGGAATACAGGCATATGCCACCATGCCTGGCTAATTTTTCTGTTTTTAGTAGAGATAAGATCTTGTTCTTCCTTAAAGTGGTTTCAAACTTGGATTCCACGCATGAGGTGCTATTGCTGGCCTAGTTACCCTTGACTGTGTTTTTTTTTGTTTTGGTCATTTCTAAATTAGTTTTAGGCGTGTGAATTCTCACACTGAGTTTTAGGGGATATATATATATGTGGGTTTTTACTTGGGCATAATTAGAATGAAGGAATGAAAAGGGAAACACATATGACATATATATTAGAACCCAACAGATAATAATTGAGGTCTAGGTGGGTCGACTCTCTGAAGTGTGGAGGCACAAGTTTAACTAAAAAGTGGTAGCAAAGATCTCATTCAGATCTTAGTGATAATAATGTTTTATTTTACCAGTAGAAGTGTTAAAAGGTTTTTGAATTAGTAAATTATAATATTAGTCTTGTTATGGGTAAATAGCAGCTAGCCCTTAACACATCCTATAGAATCATGCTGCATATCCCTACCCCTTGCAGATTTGCAGTTCTTAGATGACTGCATCTTAGGTTCTATCTTCTAAAACCTCCTTCACTTCCTTTCCTACCCTTTTCTCAACTGATAACTTTGATCTTGCTGTTTCTGAGTAATTTAAAGTAAAGAGAAGAGAACTTCTGCTAGATACATATGTAACCTACCTTCCTCGTACCATGTGCTTTACCCTTTCTTCGGATGCTATGGACAGATTGTCTTTTATCAGAGGCCAGGTATGTCTTTGTTACCTAGGGTATATTTTCTTGTATTTATTTTTTCTTTTGTTTTCTACTGAGCCACTCACATTAGCATACAAACATTGTTATTTTCCCTACCTTAAAACATTTTGGCTCTACTTTTCTCTCTAGCTTCTGTCCCATATACTTTGTATTCTTTTACAAAGTTGCCAACATGCTTTGACAGTGAGGCCTTTCCAGACCAATCTACTTAAAAATCTTACCCCCTGTACTTCTGTCACTTCTTATGTTATTATGTTATTTTTGTCAATAGAACTTATATTTTATTGATTTCTTTCTTTGTTTACATAGTTGGCCCTCTGTATCCATGGGATGTACCAACTATGGATTGAAATATTCAAGGAAAAGAAAAATTAAAAAATACAAAAAAACCCAATACAGTATAACAGCTATTTACGTAGTATTTACATTGCATTAAATAAATAATCTAGAGATAAAGTATACAGGAAGCTATGCAAGATTATATGCAAATACTAAGCCATTTTATTTTATTTATTTTTGAGACAAGAGTCTCAAGCTATTGCCCTGGATTGTAGTGCTGTGGCGTCACAGCTCACAGCAACCTCAAAACTCTTGGGCTTAAGCGATTCTTTTGCCTCAGTCTCCCAAGTAGCTGGGACTAGAGGTGCCCACCACAAACGATGACTGTATTTCTACTCTCCTACTCTAAATACAAAATCCAGTAGGACAGATATTTTGTTTGGTTTGTTCACTGCTGTGTCCCCAATATGGAACAGTTCTTGGCACGTAGTAGTCACTGAAATATTTGTTAAATGAATTAGAGTTCTGAATACTCTGTCATTGTTTAAAATATTATACTTTATTTTTACTAAAATAATTTCATGAAGAAATGACAATATATTTAAGTATGTTTGAATTTTACATTTCTTAAGGGAGCTCTGAACTAAGTCAGATTTGCTGCTTATGCTTTTATATATTAACATTAAAGTATAAGAAGAATAATGATCGATTAGTTAATTAATTAATTATGTAATTGATTAAAAATATTATATTTTTATGCTACAGATCATATTTATTTCATATAAATATCTATAAACACAAACGAGCTTTTATATACTTTTTTGCACTTTGGCTAGAAATGCTTTTAAAAAAAATTGATTTGATTTGAGCTACTGCCTGACAACTTCAGTTAAAGCTTTGAAATCCTTTTTGCTGTTCAGCAGTGACTTAGTTTCAAATTGAAAACTTTAGATCTTATAGGAGTCCTTAAATTTTGGAATTATATGACTTAAATAGGTATACAATAAAAACTAAGCATGAAGTGGTTCAGATATTTTCTTTAAATGCAAAATAATAAAATATTTCCCCAAATTGATGGGGGAGAAGAAGTAGTAATATGGTAATTATTAAATAATTATTCTTGAGAAAATCTAGCTAGGAAGAAATAAATTCTAAGACAATCATTGGTTAGTTCAGTGGAGAGAACTATAGATGGTTACTAGAGATTTAAGACTCAAAAAACTCAACATTGACATCTAATACTTTTATCACTGGGAGTATGACTGTTGTGAGGATTCTTTAAAAACTTTGCATAATAAATGACTGGGAATATCATGGTCTGCATTTTAAATACAGGAAGTAAAAATCATGGTTTTATGTGAGTATCCCAAATCTAGGAAATAAAAGTTATGGTTATGGTTATTCATCTGAGTCAATTTTTCATATGGTTATATGCACATAGTTTAGGTTTTACCTATATTGTCTAAAATGATTCATAGCTGATTATGTTAACCAAAGATTCTAGAAAGCCAAAATCAATGAGTGTGACATAGAAGCATTCAGTAATCTGGTGAAATGACAGTACATATTTCCTTTCTAGCATGATCCTTGAGAAAAGGGCTAATTTTTTAAGTTTAAGTACTAGAACATTCCAGAGCTATGGAATTTGAATGAATAAATTGAGGTTGTAGGTAAATATGCTTGTAAGAATAGGTATCCAAATTGTATCCTTTTACTTTACTTATATATATCTTGAAACACGTTTGGTGCTGTTTCAACTTTTGTTTGCATTTTGTTTTAGCACCTGAAAGTTTCTGTTCCTGAGGAAATATCTGTGGATCTAGGTAAGTTCGAAGCACCAATATCCTGGACAGTTATATCTCTACAGATGTATAGCCCAGGTCATTTCTAAAGGTTTTATATGTCACCTGGCAACTAGTTGATCACCTTAATTGCAGCAGGAGAGTCTGTAGTACATTTACGAGTAAAAGAAATCTGAAGTGTGAGGTGAAATACATGAAATGTACTAACGTACTTCTCTTTGGCATACTCCAACTTAAATTTGTGCCAAATAGCATTGGTATGTTGCCAGTTATATATTCCACAGAACATACTTTTTTCTTCTTTTTGAGACAGAGCCTCAAGCTGTCACCCTGGATAGAGTGCTGTGACATCACAGCTCAAAGCAACCTCCAGTTCCTGGGCTCAAGCGAGTCTCCTGCCTCTGCCTCCCAAGTAGCTGGGACTTCAGGCGCCCCCCACAATGCCTGGCCGTTTTTTTTTTTTTTTTTTTTGGTTGCAGCTGTCGTTGTTTGGCGGGCCCGGACTGGATTCGAACCTGCCAGCTCAGGTGTACGTGGCTGACGCCTTAGCCCGTTGAGCCACAGGCACTGAGCCCAGAACATACTTTTATATCAAACAATTCCTTTACTTTTCTTTATGTAGAAAAAAGACGACCTGAACTTATTCCTGAGGATCTACATCGTCACTATATCCAAACTATGCAAGAAAGAGTTCACCCAGAAGTTCAGAGGCACTTGGAAGATTTTCGGTGAGCTTAGTGGCAGATAGAACCTGATGCAGTCATCCTTAATTAATTTTGTTTAGATAGGAAAAAGTTACACATTAAATACTTCGTTTAGCACTAGATAATCCATATGGTCTTATCACTGTTATGAAAACATAATAAACATCTAGAATCAAAGGGTTAGAGTGGAACTGAGAGTCCATAGTCTCCATTCTAAAAATTTTCAGGATCTGAGCTCAGTACTGTGTCTATACTAAGTGTATTCCATGTTTGTATTCTTTGATTGCTTCTAGAATTGTTTTCTCTGGTGTCCCAGGTGATATGAGCAGATATGATATATGACATGACATATATGAAGAAAACTGTGACATTTTGCCTATTCCTAGAAACTTACAGCAATGGAGACTTGGATGAAACATCTCCAGAAGGAGGTAGTTTTCTTTATTTTTTTGTAAATTTAGGAAATTTCTTCTGTTCATTCTCATTAGGCAAAAACGTAGTATGGGACTGACCTTGGCTGAAAGCGAGCTGACTAAACTTGATGCAGAGAGAGACAAGGACCGCGTAACTTTGGAGAAGGAGCGGGCATGTGCAGAACAGATTGTTGCCAAAATTGAAGAAGTATTGTAAGTAGTAAAAGTATATATGCAAATGCCTTTTCTGTTGTTATGCTAAGTGTGCTTGATGTACCCCCCACCCCTTTTTTTGAGACAGAGTCTCACTATGTTGTCCTCTATAGAGTATTATGGCGTCACAGCTCACAGCAACCTCAAAGATTTGGGCTTGAGCATTTCTCTTGCCTCACCCTCCCAAGTAGCTGGGACTACAGGCGCCCACCACAACACCTGGTTATTTTTTTGTAGTAGTTGTCATTGTTTAGCAGGCCCAGACCGGACTTGAACCTGCCCCAGCCCTGGTGTATGTGGTGGCGCCCAAACCACTGAGCTATGGGCGCGGAACCTGAAGTACACTTTGCACAGATTTAGAAGGGCTGTTGGATTGGTTTATGTGCAACTATTCATTTTCTCATACTGCATGAGAAACTGGAATCTTTCTTTTTTCTGATCCTCTATTTTAGTTAAAATTCTTATTTTATTTCTCTGGTTTTTGTTAAATGGTTACTATAAAATTTCTAGTCAGTGATCAAAAGCAGTTTGAATACTTTCATTAGTTTCAGTTCATAGACCTTGGAAATATTTCTTGCTCTAAAGTATGTACCGTTGATGACATGAGGGTGAAAAGGAGATTAGGGTTCTTTTGATGTATTATTTTAGATGACAGACAGTTAGGGTAGGGCCCAAAGTGCTTGGCTCTGTTCTGTTATTTCGGGTGTCTAAGTTTAATGGCCACTCTTTTGTTAAACTTAACATATTTCCTTTTTAAACTTTTTATTTTTTAGGATGACTGCTCAGGCTGTAGAAGAAGATAAAAGGTAACACAACTGTTTTTTTCCTAGAATTTTAAGAAAAAAAATTTTCTTCTTTTATCCCTCAGTTATAATGTTTTCCTTTAACTTACAAAATATAGATGGTGGTCTCCTGTGGCCTCTATTTTATGAGTAGTATTCTAGTGTTATCTTTAGTAGAATCCTTTTCTGTGTGAAATGAATAGGTAGTTCTTTATTTTTTACTTAATTTCAAGAATTTTAGCATCTTGGAAATCATTTGACGTATTTATTCCACCAATCCTTCTTCTCAGAAGTCTTATTTTACTTAGCCCTTTCTCCTCCAGTTCCACAATGCAGTATGTTATTCTCATGTACATGAAGCATTTGGGAGTAAAAGTGAAAGAACCTCGAAATTTGGAGCACAAGAGAGGTCGGATTGGATTCCTTCCAAAAATCAAGGTACAGTTAAAATAAAATAAAGTGGTCAGGCCTTAGTGCTTCTTTACATTTGATTGTGGTATTTTCTATCTTCTTAATATTTACTTAATCAGCAAATTAGTGCTAGGTATGCTAACATGTATAAAATATGGTTTCTGTTTTTAAGAAACTCAAAATCTAGTGAGAAATCTAGACATAGAAGTTATTATTAGTTCAAGAAGTAAAATTAGCAATTTACACAGAGTATTGTCTCCAACTCTGTTAGTGCCCTATACTCTCTTTTTATGGTACTTGTCACTTTGTAATTATCTTGTGTTTTTGTTTGATGTTTGTTCAATTGTGAAGCTCTATAAGGGCAAGGACCTCCATTATTATGTATTCCCAGCTTTTATCATAGTGCTTTCACACATTATGAGCATAATAAATATTTGTTGAGTAGATGAATGAATTGTTTTGACTAAGCCCTGGTAAATGTGTTATAAAGCTACCCTTTTACTCCTATAAATTGTTAGTTCTAAAGAGTCTGAAAAGACATACTGAATTTGAAGTGTACACACTACTGTGTGATAGTCTCTAATGAGGGCTGTGTATGTGTGCTGTATTTACATTTAATCAATTTCTTCCCACTAACTATTAGAATCTCACTTCTATGTTTGAAGACAGCAAAAGAAATGTACTACATTATGTATCCTTTATTTCTTTGTACCTTAAATCTAGCAAAGTATGAAAAAAGATAGAGAGGGTGAAGAAAAGGGGAAACGAAGAGGGTTCCCCAGCATCCTGGGACCCCCACGGAGACCAAGCCGTCATGACAACAGTGCAAGTATGTTAAGTTTGAAATGTTGCGTTTCCACCATTCCATGTCATCTTTACATCAGAGGCTTATTTTACTAGGGTGAATTGGAGGAGAAAGGTGTTTTTGAGATGATTTCATTGAATTTCCAATGTGCCTTGTTTCCATTCAGTATTACTCTGAATTAAGTACCTCTCATACTTCTATGTAATTGTCGTAAACATCTTTAATTGCAATAGAATATTCTATCAGGTATCTATAATGTAGTTTATTTATCTATTCTGATTATGTTTGCTTTTAAGTCATGTTTGTGAAATTAAAAAAGGAAGCATGCATAGATCTCTCCACCACACTTGGTTTAATCTCTCTATACATACATTGCTCTCTCCATACTTGTACAGTTTCTCCACCCTCTTCCTTGTGCTTTATATCCTGATTTCCCTCTTCTCCACCCACCACTCCCCTGGCCTGATGGAAAGAGATGAGTCCATTACAGAGGGCTGCAGGAGAAATAAGAGGTAGTGGCCCTGTGGGGAGGGTAGCCAAGTCACCAGGGCACTCTCATCTTGGGCAGTACCACATGTGAAAATATTGGCATGGCGCAGGTGGGAATAGAGAGGCTGAATGTCCTACACAAGAAGGAATTCTTACTCAAATGCCAGTACATTCAGAAGGTAAAAGAAGTTTTCAGAAGGGAGACTGAAGAGATTGAGAATTTCATAGGTGCTGACCATGACTTCCAAGGGATATGAAAGAAGAATGTTAGATTAGTGTATACAAGGCTTTGTGAGGTGTACAGTGGTATGTAGGTGAGATCTGGATGAGAGTCTTTAGCTTCTCGTGATGACTAATGTGAACAAGGATAATAAACAGGATCGGGATTCGTCTGGATGGTTTCTGAGGCATATTGTGCTAATGAAGCTGACTTAGAGGAGAAACGAGGTGAGGACTTGCTAAGAGCTCACAGAGATAAGGGCTTCACCTTCATCCTTACAAATAAGCAGAGCTCTGTGCACGTCTCCTCTGTCTCCACCTGCCTTCCGCCCCGTCCACCATCGCCTTACCATCTCTGTCTCTCATGACCCTTCTTTTTCCTCTCCCTCTCTGTTCTCATGCTTGTCTTCTACCTTCTTTCTTTCATTTCTCTTCCGTCTCCTGTCTCTCTCCCTCCCTCCTCTGTCTTCCCTCTAGCGTTGCCTGCCTGTCTGCATTCTTTCCTCCCTTCTTTCCTCTGTGTGTTCATTCCTTTCTCTATGTCAAAATTCATTTTATATTTTCCTAGGACTCACATGTTCCAGACATTTTTTCAGATTCTTTTATATCATCTTTTATTTCTTTTAGCTATTTTGCAGTACAGTACTATTGTTTCCTATTCAGTTGGCAGAGCCATGGAACTACAGAAGGCGCGCCACCCTAAGCACTTGTCTACGCCCTCTTCTGTGAGTCCTGAGCCTCAGGATTCTGCTAAGTTGCGCCAGAGTGGCTTAGCAAATGAAGGAGCAGACACAGGATACCTGCCTGCTAATTCCATGTCTTCTGTAGCTCCAGGGGCCACACTTTCCCAGGAAGGAGGTAAAGAGAATGATACAGGTGAGCTAATGCTATCATTCAGCTTAACTATCAAGATTTTAAAACAAACATACTGCATGAAAAATAGAGTGGCAGATTATTTTAATCAAGACTGCATCCCAATTTAATTTAGTTTTAACAGTTCTAATATTCTACAATTCATAGGTGGTGCCTGTGGCTCAATGGGTAGGGTGCTGGCCCAATATACCGAGGGTGGTGAGTTCGAACCCGGCCCTGGCCAAACTGCAACAACAACAACAAAAATAGCCAGGCATTGTGGTGGGCACCTGTAGTCCCAGCTACTTGGGACGCTGAAGCAAGAGAATCGCCTAAGCCCAGGAGTTGGAGGTTGCTGTGAGCTGTGATGCCATGGCACTCTATCTCACTTTATTAGTGAGACTCTATCTTTAAAGAAAAAGAAAAAAAATATTCTACAATTCAGGATAAATCTATGATGAATAATAATTTTTAGTTCTCATTTATCTAAAAAATATTAAGCTCTGTCAGGCAGTTAGTTCTGTGCCACATATTCTCACGCAATAGTTTACACAGATGCTTGCCTCATGGAGCTTAGTTTCATGGGGGAATATAGCCACACATATTAAAAATTCAAATTGTCCTAGTTCTATAAAGGAAAGATAAAGGGAGCATTGAGGGAACTAGTTAATAGTTAAAGGCAGGTATGTGTGTGTGGGGGGGGGGGTGAGAGAGGATCTAAAGAAGACCTTAAAAAAATAAGAGAGGGGGCAAGGTGTGAAGGCTCACACCTGGAATTGTAGCACTCTGAGAGGCCAAGGTGGGTGGATTGCTTGAGCTCATGAACGAGACCTCATCTCAAGAAATATCTGGGTTTTGTGGTGGGAAGGCACCTGTAGTCTCAAGATACTAGGGAGGCTGAGACAAGGGACTCACTTGAGCCCAAGAGTTTGAAGTTGCTGTGAGCTGTGATGCCATGGGACTCTACCAAGGGTCACAAAGTAAGACTGTCTCAAAAAAAAAAAAGAGATGATAATTTTTTTTTAAATGTTAGTGGGAAGCCAGCTGAGGGAAGAGGTTGACTCCGTGGGAGAGAGACTGTACAAGTGAGAGAATAAAGTTTTAAGGAGAGAGAAGATGAGATGTAGTGCATATGTAAAGGAGGTTTTAGTGAGAAGAGCAGGGGAGTTTGCAAAGAAAGGAGGGTATGTAGTAATTGTTGTAGCTAGTTGTAGAAGGGGCACATTGCTGTACTACCTACTTGTTACAGTGGGTTTCTTAAGCAATTGGAGAGTTTTATTTGGAGAAAGAACTGCCTATTTCTTAGTGATTCTGGAGCTGGTTCAGTTCCTGGTGATGACATCATCAAGGATGAAACTGTAGTCACTGACCTGACATATGGGAGGTTACTAGGGATGAAGAAGGCATGGAAACAAGTTGGAATAGCTTAACATACATGGGTTTTGAGGTCACCTCGTATGCTTTTAGGATGGAGAGGAAAACAGAGCCAACAGCCAAAGGTTTAGTGATGCTAGATAATTGTTGTGAGGAGGAAGAACATGTGATAATGCCCAGAAAGTGGGAGTCTCAACAGAGCAAATGATTTTACAAGAAGAAGTCAAGACAGTGATACAGAGGTCATATTGAGCATCAGGAAGGCTGTCCATCTCCTCTCCACCCTGAAGTACACAGGGTGTGACAAATACCAGTTTCTGTTTGGGAGAGCAACAGCCGAAGAGATAGGCAAAGAAGCAGCGGTGACAGTTGAAGAAATGTTTGGGAATTTTGTCATATATGGAATTCTGAAGATGTTAGATTAAATATATATGCATTTGTATTTCATGGCTCCCATGACTCACAGAAATAAAACATAGTAGGTAAAGACTAAATCATATAAAGAAAAGAAGCAGAGGAAGGGAATATATTATCAGCAAATAGGAGATTTCAGCAAGCATGGAAGATTGAAAGTGAACAAGAGTGATTTGATGGGTAAAACATAAAGGAAGCCAGAACCCATAATTTGTTTAAGGAGTCCAAGGTAGGAGTCCAATGTGCCCATTGGATCCTTGGAGAGACTTGGCTGAGAGTTGGTGCGTGTTATGGAGTACATCAGTAAGAATATATGTAGAGCTGAAAATGATGAATTAATTGAATGTTTACACTTAAAGCAGCTGTGTCAGCAACTTTCAATCTGTATGGCGTAGAGTATAAGCAGTCCCTGTTATGTGTGGAATAGAAGAAAACCAGTGTGTTCTTCTTTTGAGAAACTGAGTGAATTGTGTAGGAAGGGTTGTCCTCACAGCATTCATGCAATGGCGCCTAGAGCCTGACCATAGGCATGCCAGTGACTTCCCCTACTCAGAGATCTCTCATCTGAAATGAACCACTTCCCATATAGCAACAAAAGAAAGCCAAACCAGCTACCTAGTCTTTCATTCTTCAATATGAACATGGCACACTTTTGGCAAAATTTGGTTGTTGGAGTCAAAATGTGAGATAATACATAATGCCAAGTGTAACAGATGGTGAAAGAAAAAAATACAAGCCAAAAAACTGCCCCTAGAAGAAAAAGGTAATTTGGTGACAGATAAGAGCTTAAGAAAATAACTCTAAATTAGATAGTACACTTGAGAATGTTAAAGAAGTTATTGCATCCATAAAACAAGAACAGGGAGCCTCAAAGACAAAACATTTTTTAAATATAACTATTAAATACAGTGTAACATTGATTATGTTAGTTACCAGTGGATGTGTGATAAATTGCCCCAGAACTTAATGACTTAACACAAAAAAACATTTATTATCTCACCTTTTTGTTGGGTGAAGAGCTCAAAAGCAACTTAGCCCAGTGGTTCTTAGTTAGGGTCTCTCATAACATTGGATTTAAGATATCAGCCAGTCATCAGAAAGTTTAACTGGGGCTAGAGAATTCACTTCTGTGCCCACTCAAGTGGCTGTTGGCAGGACGCCTCAGCTCCTTACTGGTGGGCTCAGTTCCTTGCTACATGGGCTTTTCTATAGAGCTACTTGAGTAGTCTATAACATGGTAACTGACTTTTCCTGGAGTGAGGCAAAAGAAGACCAAGCAGGAAGCCCTAATGTCTTTTATGACTTAGTCTCTGTAAGTACATACTTATGCATACTTACGTCACTTGTGCAAGTTAGAAGGAGGTCACTAAATCTAGCCCACACTTGGGGGAGGAATTAGGCTCCATTTCTTAGGGAGGAGTATATTTTCAAACTACTGCAACTGCCAATATTTAAGTTAAGAATATAGAGAGAACCTCTATAGAGGTCCAGTATCTATCTTTTTCCACAAAATGTCAACAAAGGACGAAGAGAAGAGGTAGTTTAAGAACAATAGGAGAAAGTTTCCCAGTGTTAAAACGGCTTCTTGTAGAAAGGGCTTGCTGACAACCAACTACAAGGGATGATTTTAAAACCATACCTAAGATGTCCTTGGAAATTTCATCGTACCAAGGATAAGAGATGATGTGACATAGCACATTGCTTTTCATAACACTGAGAACTAAAATATAAAAGAGCAGTGCTTTCAACTTTCTGATACAAAGTGGTTTTGAACTTCGAATTCTATATCCATCCAAGCTGTTCATCAAATGCGAAGAAAGAATAAAGACATTTTCAGATATACAACAATCCAGATTAACTGAAATGGGCTTTTTCTTTAAAACTGTTTGAGGACATAATAGTCCAGCAACATTGGAGAAAAAATCAAGAAAGAAAATGTCATGGGATCCAGGAAAGGGCAGTTCTAAGACAATGATTATAACACAGGCCACGATCGGGGCACTGGAACATTAAGCAATGGATGATAAGAAAAAATTTGAGACATAAGAAAATTATATTATTTTGATAGCAGTAAAAGAAAGGCATTTGGAAATGTTAAGAAAAACAGAATTGTTTAAGAAAGTAAGTCAAGATTTTGACATGAAACAAAAAGAGGGATGATCTTAAATTACCAAATGATGGTATATGAAACTTTAATGTAACTAACATTCTATTTCAAGTGGTTCAGGGATTACATTATTGAACCAGTAAAAAAGAAAATATAATCCTAACTAGTATACCTCTTAAGTTGACAGAAATCATATATATATATGTATGTTATATATGACAATATGCGTAGTATCATAATAATGTAATAAGCACTTTTTAATTAGTTTCAGACTTTGGGGAATCATCCTAGTAGGCAAAGCACAGAATATTGCATTGTAGCTGCAGATCAGAAAATATATGTAAAAAATTCTTTTAATGATACAAGTAAAGATGTAAATGAAAGAAATGAAGAGGAAGGAGATACAGTTAAAGAAAGGGATATGGATACTAAATACCTAATCTGACAGAGTAGAGAGATGAGATCCTAATTCCTTGATGGGACAGAAGTATAGAGATATCATTTAAATTTAGGTAACAACTTAACCCAGCTATTAATAATAATAATAATAATATAACTGTTAAATATTTGGAAGAAATAGGGGGAAAGGTCAGATGGAGAGTTCAATGAGCATATCCTCAGAGGAAAAAGAAATAGATGTGACTTAAAGATAATAAAAAGTAGTGAGAGGTTGTTACTTGGAGTTGGATTACCATAATAACTAAAATTTGAAAACATGAAAAAGGATTGCTATTGGAGACAGAAAAAGATATGATAGGAGAATATTGTTCCTCATTTTGTGCTCTTCTGAATTATTTGTGAATTGTTGCCATATCTTGTGTTGAGTTTTAAGAAGCTATTTTTAAAATGATTTTTATGGCCAAGTTCAGTGAAGTCATGCCTATAATCCAAGGCTGAGGGAAAAAAATTGCTTGAGGCCAGTTCGAGACCAGCCTGGGCAACATAGCAGACTTTAACTTTACAAAAAATTAAAAAATGAGCTGGGTATGGTGATGTGCACCTGAAGCCCCAGCTACTTTGAAGGCTAAGGCAGGAGGACCCCTTGAGCCAAAGAGTTGAAGGCTTTAGTGAATAAGCTATGTTTGGGCCACTGCACTCCACTCTGGGCAACAGTGAGACCTTGTCTCTAAAAAAGTAAATATAGCCTGTGGCTCAACAGGCTAAGTCGCCAGCCACGTACACCTGAGCTGGCAGGTTCGAATCCAGCCCGGGCCCGCCAAAGAACAATGATGGCTGCAACCAAAAAATGGCCGGGCGTTGTGGCGGATGCCTGTGGTCCCAGCTACTTGAGAGGCAGAGGCAGGAGACTCGCTTGGGCCCAGGAAATGGAGGTTGCCATGAGCTGTGATGCCACGGCACTGTGCCCAGGGTGACAGCTTGAGGCTCTGTCTCAAAAAAAAAAAAAGTACAATATATAAATAAAAATGATTTTTTCTTTTTTGTGTGCATTTGATGACTTTATACATGTGTTTATTAAAATTTTGGTTTTAGCTAACCTATAATAGTTTAAATAAGAATATGGCTATAGGTTAAGTTGAAGCTCTTTGGGAACTAATTATTTTGCTAATCAGTGCCTTTATTAAGTATTAGCACTCTGCCAACATGTGACTTTGTCTTCTCAGGATCCAAGCAAATTGGAGAAGCACCAGCATCTGGAGACTCCTTAGATGGCACACCTCGTACTCCCAATACTGTCTTTGAATTCCCACCTCCTTCATTAGACCAAGTACAGGAGGAAGAATACGAAGTAGAAAGGTAATTCAGTGATATAAAGGTTTAGGGCATTGCTTAAGGTTTTTTTGAATTATATGCTATTCCTATATATGATAGCATTTCCCCCCCTATGTAATGTTTTAAGAAAGAACTAAAGCTTGTTTGTACTGAACTTTAGAAAGGTACAAAAATTTTCAATTTATTTTTGTTAAATCATTATAATATCTCAAATGTTTATAAAACTAGTGGAGTTTAATCCAGTTTTGAGTAATTTTGGTATAAATTTCTTAATTACCATTTTGTTTTCACGTTCACTCTTTACTTTCCGTTGTTTTAGGGTGACTGAACATGGGACACCAAAGCCCTTTCGAAAGTAAGTAAATCTTAAGTAGCTTTAAATAAAGGTACAGTTTAAGAAATACAGTTTCTAAAGTCCCAGTTTTAAAAGAAAAGAACCCTGTACCCAAATCTTTTCAATAATAAGACAGAAAACTTTTAATAAACACAAATTATATATATTGAGGTTTATCTAATACATACAAGCCATACGTACACATAGGAAAGGATGCTATTTCAGGCTCTGCGCTAAGTCAGATTCAGAAATCTTGAATCTCATTTACTGTAAATTAAAGACTTATATTGTTTCTCATAAGTTCTTATGTTGAAGTCTTCAAGTAGAATTCATAATTTTTTTCCTTCATAGGTTTGACCCCATAGCATTTGGAGAAAGTCAAAGTGAGGATGAACAATTTGAAAATGACTTAGAGACAGATCCACCTAACTGGCAGCAGCTTGTTAGTCGGGAAGTGTTACTGGGACTAAAACCTAGTGAGATCAAGAGACAGGAAGTGATTAATGGTGAGTTTAATCAATTTGTTCTTGTTGTTATTGACATGTATTGAGTTTTATCAGAATGAAGCAAACCCCTTAGTTTTGGAGTTTGCATCATAGTTTTTCCTGGCCTTTTGTTTTAGAAAACAGGAAATTAAACTAGATAGATCCTTGAACTCTTTAACTTAAAAAAATTTATATGTCATCCTTGCACAGGGGCCATGCAGATCTTCTCTGTATCGTTCTAATTTTAGTATATGTGCTGCCAAAGTGAGCACAAACTTAAAAAAAAAATTAAATGATTCTTACTGATAATTTAGAAGGAAATAACCTTTAAACTAAGATTCATAGCATTATAGACTTTAAAGTTGAAAATCATTGACACAACGTTTTTGCCATCACTTTACTTTTTTAGGTTAGTTACGTTTTTGTTTAGATGGTAAATGAGGAAACTAAGGCCCAGAGAGATTGACTCCATCAAGATCACAAAGCCGATAGGTGATAAAGGGAAAAATAAGATCCAGGTATTCCTGTGTCTTAATGCAGTGTTCTTTATTTACCCTGGCATATATGTGACAAGTGTCATGAATGTTGTATCTTCTGCTGTCCTCAGGATGTGATTTGAATAAATACCTTGTTTCTGATAACATTGAGACAAGTGAAATTATAAGTTTGGCTCCAGAAATGAGGGTTCATAGGGTTCTCACATTAAATAACCAAAGTATTGTTATTTCAGAGGAGGGCTCAAGTTAAGGATATATGATGTTGCAGCTTACAATTTTCTAATAATGTATTAATAGATGTGATAGGTATATATTATTGTTAACAACAGCTGGGTGAGTTTAAGGGTATTCTTTTAAGTATAAAATAATTTTGAATATGTTTCGTTTGTGAGTGTTCAACTCTCAGGGCCAGTAAGTAGGAGAATCTCATGGAGTCAAAATGATTTCAGAGACATTTCATCCCGTCTGAATGATAAGTTATTATATAATTCATTTGCTGTCTAATTCCAGAAATAATGGCTATGTTTGGTCTCATGGAATTATTCTAAGTAAGGCAAAATTCATATCTTCTTTCTTTTCTGTTTAGAATTGTTCTACACTGAAAGAGCTCATGTTCGAACACTGAAGGTTCTTGATCAAGTGTTCTATCAGCGGGTGTCTAGAGAAGGAATTCTGTCACCTTCAGAACTACGGAAGATTTTTTCAAACTTAGAAGATATTCTTCAACTTCATAGTAAGAGAAATTGGCTCTGATCTTTATCACTAACATTTATGATAGAGAAGAGATTGTGAATTTTTTTCTCAAATTATGAGTGAGCGTAGAACATAAATAAATTATTGAAACTTTCACTGGATCCTCTTCCCCCACAATTAGGCATATTCAAAGTGTCAACATAGGACTTCACTTCTAAAGTCAGTGCCTAAGGTGAAAAACCTGATTAGTCAAAATTGCCCTTGAAAATTTTCTATCGTTTACTATATGTATGTTTTTAAAAATAATAGTTTATATAGTGATGTATAAATGTATAAATATATGTCTAAATATATATTCTATGTAATATATGTATAAATGGAAATAGTAATATGTAGCATATAATCCCATAATGGGATAATTTTCAGGAATTGTTTAATTTTGTTGCTTGAAATACTTGAGTAAGTATATAAAAATTTTACCTTGTTGGCTTTCTCTTGTAGTCATCTTAGATTTTTGTAGACAGTAGTAGGTTGTCCCTCTCTTTTGTAGTCTGCTATTACTCTACGACCCTTAATTTTCAATATTTCTTTGTCAAGGATGTCATCTCCACCTACAAAACACTTGCCAACCACATTGATGCCTTTTACTCCTTTTTGGGTATTCTTGGTTTCACCAGCATGCATTGACAAATTCAGGCTTGATTATATCTTTTGCCTGTGAACATGCACATTTTGAGAGAAACTGTTAGCAGAATTACCTGCGTTATTTAAATTTAAGTTCTTTTTGTGCATAGTTATAGATGGAATCTTGAGGTTAAGTGCATATTTGATGCAACTACTGTGTAGGAAATGTAATAATTTCTAAAAATGCTATTTTATATTTTAGCACCTGTTCTTTAGATAGAGCTTGTGTCCAGATTTATATTAAGGGGGTTAGAAATAGCTATACTACTTTGAAAATCTTTTACAAAAACCATTTAGTTACTTAGTACTTTGCCAGTAATTCAGTGTAAAATAATTGTATTTTTAATTTTTTCTATTTTTTTTTCTTTAGTTGGGTTAAATGAACAAATGAAGGCCGTTCGAAAGAGAAACGAGACCTCTGTTATTGATCAGATTGGGGAAGATTTGCTGATCTGGGTAAGGAAGTGTTCTATTTCTTTTAAATTTCTAGGAAATTTATCTATTTCTTTTAAATGTTTTTATAGACAATGAACAGATTCAAGGTTAAGAAACCTTTTAGATACACAGATGTATTCATTTGCAAAGTTGATATTATCTGGCCACAAAGGATCCAGAGTATGTATTCTCTTGGTTAATGTGTTCTAATAAGTGCTCAGTCAGACTAAGTTTTGTTTTTCATTAAATTAAAGATATAATCTTCTATTGTTTAAAAGAACATATTACTTTAATAAAAATAATTTACCTGATACAGAATTTAAGCCATCTTTTATCTAAGTCTCAGAATTATACTGTACAATTTTAGAAAATCATAGAATCAGAACTACCATCACAATAGTAGAAAAGTGAGAATTATTTAATTTTATTAACAATATAAGGAAAGAGTCCAGTGGCTATAGCAGTTGTTTGTCAGATTTTTCTTTCTGTCTGACTCTTTGTTAGTATGTATTTGATAGTGTGTACTGGGTGTTGGGCATATAGTGGTAATCAATACAGGCTTGGCTCCTGCCCATGTGGTTTATAATCAATGGGAAGATAGTCCATCGGTTATTTTAAGCATAATGAGTTTAACAGAAAGGGGAGAATTTAGATTGTTGTGGCAATGTAGTTTAGCAGAGACTTAAACTAGAACATATATAGAAAACCTTCCTAGAGGAAGGCAGGTGATTTAAACTTTTGTTGTTGTTGTTGTTTAGACAGAGTCTCACTTTATCACCCTTAGTAGAGTGCCGTTGAGTCACACAGCTCACAGCAACCTCCAACTCCTGGGCTTAGGTGATTCTCTTGCCTCAGCCTCCCAAGTAGCTGGGACTATAGGCACCCGCCACAATGCCTGGCTATTTTTCTGTTTTGCAGTTCAGCTGAGGCTGGGTTTTAACCCGCCACCTTCGGTACATGGGGCCAGTACCCTACTTGATGAGCCACAGGCGCTGCCCTGTTTTTTTTTTTTTTCCTTTGGAAACAGAGTCTCACATGGTTACCCTTGGTAGAATGCTGGGGCATCTTAGCTCACAGCAACCACAAACTCTTAGGTTCCAGTGATTTTGTTGCCTCAGCCTCCCACATGGCTGGGACTACCAGTGCCCGTCGCAACACCCAGCTATTTATAGACAGGAGTTTTGCTCTTGCTCAAGTTGGTTTCGAACTCATGAGCTCAGGCAATCCACCCATCTTGGCCTCCCAAGTGCTAGGATTACAGGTCTGAGCCACTGCACCCAGCTGATTTAAACTTTTTCGTTTTTGAGACAGAGTCGCACTTTGTCTCCCATGGTAGAGTGCCATGGCGTCACAGCTCACAGCAACCTCAAACTCTTGGGCTTAAGTGATATCTTGCCTCAGCCTCTTAAGTAGCTGGACCAAGTAGCTCCCACCACAACGCTCGTCTATTTTTAGAGACAGGGTTTCGTTCTGGCTCAGGCTGGTCTTAAGCTCATGAGCTCAGGCAGTCCACCCACCTCAGCCTCCCAGAATGCTAGGATTACAGGTGTGAGCCACTGTGCCCAGCCTTGATTTAAACTTTTTAAGAAAGTACTGTAGTTGAGGTTGTGGACAGTAGTAAAGTCAGTAGCATAAGTCACACAGGTTAAACAGAAATTATTTAGATAATGCCCACAGAAATGCACTTCAGTATATTTACTATTTGAGGTAGTGCTGCAAGATTTTGCTGATTCTACAATTAAAACTTTTTTTAAAAGATCAATGACTACAAAGTTGACTAAAACAGTCTTCGTTTTCCCTCTTTCATTAATGGTGTGAGATGAAGGCCTAAAAGGCCTAGAATCTACTAATCCAACAATAGATTGCTTCTTAGCCATTTGACTCATAGCACTGGAGCAGGGAATCATAATTCATTGTATCTTTTGCACTTTCCAAAGCATTTTCTGTCCTAGGTTCATTTGGCCTTAATGAGATTTAATTTCTTTGAAGCTCAGCACAGACTGGCTACTCTGTGGTGATGTGGCTCATCTTGTTCTTCGTTTCACTAGCGTAGCAGTGAAAGTCGTAATGGAGTTGTATTGTCTTGATGCTCAGCTTGAAACAGAAAATTGAGAATTTTTTAAGACCATGGTTTTATTTTATAAAATGACATCGTATATAGCATCAGTTTTCATGTCAAACTTGAATTAAAGGTGGTAAGTCATATGGATCTAAGATACCTTGATTCCTTTGCAGTTTCATTTGCATCTTCCATAAATAATGGTTAACGAACCCGGCCTTAGCCAGACTGTAACAAAAAAATAGCTGGCTTTGTGGCCTGTAGTCCCAGCTACTTGGGAGGCTGAGGCAAGAAAATTGCCTAAGCCCAGGAGTTGGAGGTTGCTGTGAGCTGTGACACCACGGTACTCTACCGAGGGTAACAGGGTGAGACTCTTGACTCAAAAAAAAAAAAAGACCAAGTGTCAAACGAGAGTCACCATTCATAAGATATAGAAGTGCAATTGGTCCTCTTATCACAGTCCGTTAGATTGCACTAATCTATAATAACCCATTATAGGGTTATTAGCTGGCCTAATTCCAATACTATGTCTCAGAGAATAGGGAAGCTGAAGGAGGGGGAATGGCCAGCAAGTGGAGCAGTCAGAACACACACAAAGTTTGCCAGTTCAGTCCATAGTCTTTTATGGGCATGGTTTGTGGTGCCCTAAAACAAGAAATAGTATCATCAGAATTAACTAATCGGAGATCCCCCGTAACAATAATCCTTTGAAATACTGTGAGAATGATCAAAATGTGACACAGAGATACAAAATGAGCACATACTATTGGAAAAATGGCACCAATAGACTTGTTTGACACAGGGTTGCCACAGACCTTCAATTTGTGGAAAAAAAAGTTATCTCCAATATATGATCAACTGAGTTATGCCTATACCTATAAAAGTTGAGGAAAAATAGAATGGACTATCTGATCTGTTTTGCAACTGTTACATACAAAGGGGATAATTTAGAGAAAAGTGTTGGCTAGAAATCCTAAAAGCAGAAATCATAAATAGGCCTTCAGATTTCTTTATTGCTATTCTTAAAATAGTTTGGGAGAGTATTTTTCCAGTATTGGTATCTCAGGATCACCTTATGTATGCAGACAATCCTAGATTTACAATGGTTCGACTTAGGATTTTTTGACTTTTCGATAGTGCAGACAAAGTACACATTTGGTGGTAGAAACTGTACTTTAAATTTTGAATTTTGATCTCTTATTTTTTTTCCAAAGTCTCAAAAAAAAGACAGCTTATATTTATAAATAAAAATAGAAGATAATTTCAAAAAACAGATCATGCCAAATCTTATAGACAATAGAAAAAGAAGAAATATTTCAAATTCATTCTGCTTCATCTGGATATACCTGATATTAAAATTGGAAAAAATATATTATTATAAAGGGAAATTACAAACATATTTCACTTATAAATGAGAATGCAATATCCCAAACGACATATTAACAAGTTGAATTAAAATTTATTATTCAAATAATGTACTTTGGTCAAAATTAAATCCAGTTTATGTGAGAATTAGTCACTATTTTCTTTCTTTCTTTTCCTTTTGAAAATTTTGATTTCTTTATGATGTGGGCAGTGGCAGGGAGTCTGAGCTCCCACT
>CAUYON010039479.1:0-80875 GCA_963573935.1 Arctocebus calabarensis | reverse complement strand
GATAGCGCCTCCAAGAAAAGGATATTAAAAAAAAAATCTCAAAAATAGTATTATTCTTATATAGACTTGCAGCCCAGTCTGGCAACAATGATCTGCTGTGAGAGGGGAGCGCGGGAGTGGGGCTCCTGGCGACTGCAGATCTCGAGAGCCACGGTGGTGTCGGCGGCGGTGGTGTCACTATTTGCAGGGCGGCGGCACCACGGCTCACGGTAGCAGCGGCTTCGGAGCAACCGAGCTACCGCAGCAGCACCAGCAGTGGTGGTTGCTATGGCCAAGGGTCACAGCTGCTCGCAGCGGCCGTGAAGGCTGGAGGTGAGGGGGCTCGCGGTTGCTGCAGATCTCGGGGGGCCGCGCGGTGTCGGCGGCAGTGGTGTCACTATTCGTGGGGCAGCGGCACCGGGGCTCACGGTAGCAGCGGTTTCGGAGTGACCGCAGCAGCACCAGGGGTGGCAGTTGCTATGGCCACGGCTTGCAGCCGCTCTCAGCCGCTGTGAAGGCTGGAGGGGAGGGGGCTTCGCGAGGCTGTTGGTGGGAACTTGAACTTCAGTTATTCTCCACCTGAAGTGCCCGGGGGCCCTCCTCGCCAACTTCCACAGCTCAAAGTGTCTTTTCCTCCCCTCTCAGGCTTCACTTGGGTCCCCCCCCTAGTGTAATGCTGGCTGGTCACTCTTTCTTTCTCTCTCTCATTGATCTGGGGAAAAGGCTGCTCACCATTTTGGACATTCCAATGTGTCAGTCCAGCAGAGTCTGGACCCCTCGGCTCACGCCAGGGTCTCCTGGTTCCTAGCAGCGCCCCTTTCTGATCATCAAACTCTGAGTTCCATGCTTCAGTGGAATTTTCTCCGATTAGAGCTTGTGGGTTGGGACCTGCTGTCCTCCCTGTGGGAGGGGCCGGCTGCCCCTCCTCTGGGCAGGGGGAAACGGTTTGCAACAGTTTCCACCATTAAGAAGTGTATTTCTAACGCGCCAATCTTCCTGATCTCTGTGTCTCACCAGCTGCCCGTCCACTCCAATAGTTCACACAGGGAAAGATCCAGAGCTCCCACCCTCTTACCTGCTGACCGGGGAGAGATGGGCTACAGGACCGTCTCCAACACCATCTTCCAGCATGCCAAAAGTCTCTAATTTTTATCATTAGAAATGTACTCCTTCACTGTAAGGATGAACATCTGTAGTCCTGTTCACTTTAGGATGAATTAGCCAGTGGCCTTTTATCTCTAAGAGAAATTACAGTAGTGAGAGAAGAGAACAAAGAGCAGAGAAAGCAGAGACAAAAGCTAGGGCACCAAAGACAAACTGTTGCATTTGCAATTCTGCCGAGAGGGAACCTTGGTCCTATATTCTTCCCAAGTAGATTGAAAGAACTTCAGAAACCAAGCATGCATTTCTCCCTGAAAAGCAATTATTAACTACCAAGGGCACAGAGAACACTGTGCCTGTGCATAGAACCTCAGGGCGGTGGGGCTTTGCATGCTGTCCTTGCTCCATCTGTGGCATGATGGCCTTAGCAATCAGCCCAAGGAAAAGGAGGCATGGGGGGTCCACATGTGGGCAAAAGCACTCTTCTCTGAAATCTCTCTCCGTTGCTCCCACTGATACTGCTCTCTTGACAGGTGAGGCTATGCTTTGCAGTGAAAATACATCTGCTGGCTTTGGATAGAGGTGGCCAGACCTGGGTTTGATCCTAGCTCTGGGACTTTTTAGTTCTGTAACTTGGACAGAATGACTTGACTTCTCTCCAAAGGTAAAGTCAACGCTGACATCCTATGTGCGATGGGAGTATTAAATGAGATGAAATCTATGTAGGACCTTTATTAACTTGTTCACTCAACTGATAGGTTAGTTTTCTCTTCCTTAAAAAAAATATATATATATATATATTTTGTAGCTAATTAAAAAATAAATCTACCCTAAGGTATTTGGTTTAGAATTTCCCCAGAACAGGTGGAATATAAAGTCAAGAATTTGTGAAGCATACCAAGAAAGAGCAGGGCTCCCAAAGGGAGCCATGCCCCGCGGCTTGCCTTTCATGTGGCTCTCCTGCCTGGTGGTTCATGGTGGGCAGGGGGGCCACACCGCTCCCAGGGACGCCGTGCCACTGCATTGTTCTTGGCACTTAACGCCAGCCATTCAAGGCTCTCAAAAAATTGGCTTAGAAAAATAGTTTGAAAGTTATTATTTGGGATTCAGGAAACTCCAGGTGGCTTTTGAGAGCTGCCCCCAAATGCAGCCGGAGATGTGTCCTCAGCTGTTCACTTTCACGACTTTCATTATTTTTCATGTTTATTTCTGGCTGGAGCCAGACCTGGGGTATTCATGAACTCTCACTGTGTTTTTTTTTTTTTTTTTTCATCAATCCTTTTGTTTCTTTGGGAGAGAAAGAAGCTTGCTCCCTAAACCCTTCTGCTGAACCATATAAGGTTCAAGGAAACTGGCCCTGTAATTGTAAATCACCTATGAAAAAGATAGAGCCCTTGGCTCCCTTCCTGGCTAAAGCTTCAAGATCAGCAGTGATAGCGGAAATTAAAGAAAGCTGCTGCTGAGCTTCTGGCCTGTTGGTGGCTGCTGAGATGAAGTCGGCTTTAGGGATGAGCATTCTGATAAGGACTTTTGTTTGGGATGCCGTTATTACACATGCCATGGGCTCTAGCCAGGCTTCAGGCTTCTTGGAATCAGTTCTGATTTTCTTAATAACCAATCTGCTTTTTTTTCAAAAGGTAACCTCTTTCCCTCTAATCTGACCACTTTCCCCCCATAAAAAAAAAAAAAAAATCCAGCTCTCCAGATACAATACAGTAGTAGCCCAAGGTAAAGCCAAACATGTCTGAGTCTCTCTCTTTTCAAACTTCTTCATCTCCTTTTTGATTACAGAATGAGGCTCAGTTGAACTCATTTTCTCCTTCATCTCTGCTCATCCCCTTGGGCAGGTGTTAAACAGCTGTCATAAATAGGCTGCTCAGGAATCTAGTTATGAAACAATCCACCAGCCTTCTTAATTGTCCTCCTGCGACTGAACTAAATTCATCATCCTCATTCTTGAGCAGCTGAGTTCCTGGGCTCATGTCATTCCTGAATTTGGCCAGTTGTCTGCCCTTATTCAGACCCTCTGGTGAACAGACTGGATGGCCTCAGAAAGTGAGATTGTTGAAAATAAAGTGGTTTCTTGTCCAGGTAGAATGGGAATTTTTCTTCTATGCCTCAAGAAGACACATAAACCCTGTCCAGAAAGATTTCCTGTGTCTTGCTATGAGAAATTGGTACTTAAGTGGAAAGGACACCGTCCACGTGGTGCATGTTTACATGTGTTGTGTTGCAGGTGAGTGTTGTGTTTTACAGAGTGTAGTGACATGTTGTTCTGTCAAGATTTAGAAATATATTAGAAATACAACTTAAATTGATATTGATGAATTTAACATTCATGGTTTTGGATAGTATTGTCAGCAACCCCAAGGATCTCTGGCATTGTAGTGATTTTTTTATTACCTTGATAATTTCCCGGTTTACTCGATGGAATGGTTGCCATGCTTTCTGTTTGGGGGAATGAGTCTTCCTGAAGTCTGTTTCCCTTATACTCTTGGGAAGTGAACCTTTTCTTTTCCTTTCAAAATGCCTCAGTCTCTGAGCCTTCCTTTGGCTTTTTTAATTGAAATCTTGATTTGCTTGTTTGTTGTCTTTCTTGCTGGATAATTCAGATTTTGAATCTGATGACTTTTTCCTTGTTCACAGCCAACCCACACATTCATGACATTTCATACTGATCCAACCCAGGCACTCTCTAAAAACAGGTTCTTGATTCATCTTGAAGCAGCAGTTTACAGATGCAGCCTTCTAGAAACACCTGGTAATATCTGAAGGACTTGAGAATCTATGGGCCAGTTTTCTTCCATTTGTTCACCCTCTTTATCACCCTCGGTGGAGTGCTGTGACGTCAGAAAGCTCACAGCAACCTCCAGTTCCTGAGCCTAGGCGATTCTTTTGCCTCAGGCTCCCAAGTAGCTGGGACTACAGGTGCCTGCCACAACGCCTGGCTATTTTTTGTTGTTGTTGTTGTTGCAGTTCAGCCAGGGCCAGGTTTGAACCCACCACCTCTGGCATATGGGGCTGGCGCCCTACTCACTGAGCCACAGGCGCTGACCTTAGGGTGCCTGTGGCCAAAGGAGTAGGGCACTGGCCCCATGTACTGAGGGTAGCGGGTCCAAACCTATGGGTGGCACCTATGGCTCAACACATATGCCAGAGGTGGTGGGTTAAAAAAAAAAAAAAAAAAAAGAAAGAAATGTATTTGTTCTTTCTTTCTAGGCAGAGTTTACATGTCTTGTTGAGGTGGTTGTAGCTGAATTTCAATGTCTGTAGTTCTCTTGTGTTAGATCTTCGTGGGTTCCACGTTCTCACTCTCTCCTGGGATCCCAGGACAGAAAAATGGGGGACACAAAGGCTTCGAGTCAGGCACATTTGTGAGAGTCTTGGTGTCTGCCACACCTTTTGGGGGGCAAGACATGATTGTAAGAGGGTCTTTGCCTAATAAATGCAATCAGTGTACCCTAAATGAATCCCCAACAATAAATTAAAAAAAAAAGAAGAAAAGAAAAATGAAGCGACTCTTAGGTCACAGACCAGAAAATCATCACTTTCTGCAAAATTGGGTTTACGTGGGAAACAATCTATGGTTGGGAACTGACAGAAACTTCACATTTCCTCCTGAGACTCAAGGTCTGAAGATAGAGGAGAAGTTTCTTGATACTCTGTGAATTCCCTGCAAACACCAACTCATTCAACTGACTTCCTTCTACCAATAGTGGCAGCCAGAAGGAAAGCAGGCAACCCAGGGTGGAAGCTTTGGAGACAAATATCCTGAGGTTCTCTGGTGGTCTTTTTTGGCCATTCACACATCTGATGTTGTGCAAATCATTAGAAAGTGTGAGGAAGCCGTGAGCTCGGAGGATCCAGACTTTTATACACACAGAACTTCAGGCTCTAGCAGTGCACGCTCAGCACAGGGATACTGTGCTGCTTTAATCTTTCGTGTCAGCCTTTACAGGACCATCTGACCTGGATCCTCTGTACCTGAATGTGGTCAAGACACTGTTGAAAAAAGCATCTTGGTTCTCTGTCTCCAAATGCCAGAGATAAGAGAAGCAAAAGTTGTGTTTGCAAAAGAGTAAATAAGGAGCTTCCATAACACACAGTTCAGGCCCTTGGGTGTATTTCCTTCTGAGCTTTTCTGCCACAGTCACATAGAAGTTCACTACCCTGGGGCTGTTACTCAGCCCTTTAGTCATGACTGCTTCCAACTCTCTGGTAAGGCTGACTGTAATGCCCAGGGCCAGCTTATCCTGTTTTTGCTTCTTCCAGGAATACTGAAAGCACTCTGGATGGGTGAAAAGCCTTTTATTTGTGTCCATCACAAGGAGGCAAGGCTCTATAGACAGAGAGTGTGTCCACACCTCATCTCTCAAGGGATAGGGCTCCCCAAAGCAGTACCCTCAACCGGGGTCAGATCAGGGCTTCCTAGAGTTGAGCCTCAGTGGTTCTTAAATTGAGGCCTTCTCAGGCTTTTAGCTCTGAAGATTCCCAGTGCCTCTGGAGGATCTGGAGTCACTGCGGCCCTTTTCTTGGGATAGGGGAGACTACACTTTGCCCCATATCCTCCACCACCCATTTTATTTAGTTTGTCCTTTGAGTGGATTTCCATTAAAAAGCCAAGCAAAGTAGGACAAGGAATTCAACCATATAGGTAGGATCCCAGGACCTCTCTGAGTAATTCACAGGTTCTGTGTTTACTCAATCATCCAACAAAATTTCACTTGGCACCTCCTTTGTGTACGAAGTTTGTAAGGGTATATGGTGTGTTTAATGGTGACCAGCGAAGACTAAGGCCATGAAAGTGAAGGTGACTTCACATGACTCAAAGGTAAGTCAGTCTTACCTTTCACAAGGCTGGAAGTATTTCCTATAGTTTGTGTACAGGATTTCTTTGTTAGCATGAGTAAAAGAATACAAAAGGGTATGTATTTAAAGTTTTGCAGTAAATATGAACAAAGACAAATTAGGCAATATTTTCATTACGTAAAACTGAAACAGTCAACATTAATTATTTATAATAAATTCCCTTAAAAAAATCTGCCTGTACTATGTAGTCCTAGAAATTTATGGGTTTTTTTTTCCTTGCTCATGTTTCGCTGAGCTTCAATAATTAATTTGCAGTTTTGTATCCCTTGATAAAATGAAGGTTTCTCAAGAGTAGGAAGTTATCTGGATCAGGTGATGATCAAAAGGCGTAGAACATAAGATTGTCTGCTGTTGTCTCACCTTCTCCTCCTTCTGTTTACTGTTTCATTGCCACCTGCCCTGGGAAGTCTTATGTGATCTCCCAGGTAAGGGTCCCTTGTGTGTGTTCTCAGAGTCTGACCTGGTCCTTCATAGCACATATGAAATTGCACCAAATGCTCATCTTGTTACTTTCTTCATGTCTGTAACTTCCATAATGGCCAAGGACTTCTGGTCTCCTTCTCAGTAACAGATCTCGGCATCACGGTGTGCCTAGTGGATTGCTCAGTGGAAGGTTGATGGATTAATATGCATTGTACAGAGATTTTATAAAGAAAGAACATTTATTTTTAAATTTCCTTGCTTATGTATTTCTCAAGTCAAGAAAAGTGGTTTGTATGGAGAAATGGTGGCACAGAGGTGTTGAGGTTCTGGGATTTGAGGGCTTAATTTTATTTCAAATTGGGTTGGGTTAGCTATTTTAAATTAAATAAAGTTTACCTTTCCATTTGTGAAATAATAGTATCTTAGTAATGGTATGATAATAGTTATAATATGTAATAGTATAATGCTGTATACTATTATAGTGTGTTATAATAATAGTACAATAATGCAGGATGTCCCAAAAGTCACCCCTAGGCTTACCATAAATAGGGAAAATGGGAAATTGTAGCTAAATATGCCTTTATTTACAATATATTCATGACAAAATGTTACAAAATACTTACAATCTATGTGTTGACCACCAACTAATAAAATTTTGCCTTGACTATTTTGTAAATAAAGGTACATTTAGCTATAATTTCTCACTTCCCTATGTGTGGAGACCTTAGGGGTAACTTTTTGGGATACCCTCACCCTGTGGTATAGTATAATAATATCTTCTCATCTTGGAGACTTCAGTTTCCAAAGTAATTTAAAGTCTCCCCTCCCCCCTTTTTTTGAGACTGTCTTTCTCTGTCACCCTGCATAGAGTACTATGGCATCATCACAACTCACAGCAACCTCAAACTCGGCTCAAGAGATGCTCTTGCCTCAGCCTGCCAAGTAGCTGGAATTACAGTGACAACCACACTGCCAAGTTTTTCTAGTTTTAGAGACAGTGTCTGACTCTTGCTCGGGCTGGTCTTGAACTCTTTAGCTAAAGCAGTCTATCTGCCTTGGCCTGCCGGAGTGTTAGGATTAGAGGCAAGAGCCACTGCCCTCCCAAAGCCTTTCCCGTTTTAATCATTATAAGGCAGTGCTGACATTCATCCCCCAACCATCACTACAGTAAACTTGGCTGCCGTGGTCCTGACATGGTAACCCAGAGCAGAAGCTTCTGAGGCCTGGTGTGGATTCATTTTGGTTTATTCTGCATTAGGGTTTGCCCAGTTTCTTGAATATTTATATTTATGTCTTTTGCCGAATTCAGTAAAATTTCAGTCATTACTTCTTAACTCCACCTTCTTTTTTTTCTCCTTCTGGAAATCCTAGGAAATGAATGTAGCTCTTTGTATAATCCCAACAGTCCCTCATGCTCTCTGTTCTTTTTTCCCCTCAGACTATTTTCTGTCTGTTGTTCAGAAAAATGAGTTCCATTTTTCTATCTTCAAATTTGTTATTTCTTTCCTTGTTCCTCTCCATTCTGTTTTCTTTTTTCTTTCTGGCCTAGGCTTTGAGTTTTTAATTTTGGTTATTTTATTTTTCAGTTCTAAAATTGCCATCTGGTTCTTTTTTTGTATCTCCCATTTCTTTGCTGAGACTTTCTATTTTTTTCATTTGTTTCAAGCGTATCCATAATTGCTCATGGAAACATTTTTATGCTGGCTGCTTTAAACTCCTTGTCAGAGAATCCCAGCATTTGTGTCATCTCATTGTTGGCATGTATTGTCCTTTCTCATTCAAGCTGGGATTATTCCTTGTTCTTGGTATGAAATTTTATAAAAAAATTTACATCCTGGACATGTTGGGTAGCATGTGATATGACTCTGGTCATCTCACGTATGATCTTCTGTTTAGCAAGCCTTCTCTGACATTATACCGGTGGGGGGTACAGGATGGGGAGGAAGGAAATCCAGATCGAGGGGAGGGGTGCCTTGTTAATGCTGGTCTGTGGTACACACAGAAAGGCTAAAGCCATTACTTTTTAAATTTGTCCCGAAAATTGTTTTCTATCATCTCCTTAGCAGAAATAATGTGTAGCTTTTGCATTTGAAATTCATGTGGTAGGGTGTCAAGTCATAACCTCAGTGACATGTGGAGTGGAAGCCAGATGGGCAGCATAGAAGTTGGGTCTCTGAGAAGTGTGGCCAGCCCCACAGAAACAGTGTTTAAGGAGATCTGGGAAAGTCAGGTCCAGTTTGGCCTGGTGTTTACCCAGCTCCAAGGAGCTTGGATAGAGGATGGTGCCAGCAGGCAGTGGCCATACTCATTGTCCAGTGGAACCATGATTAGGAATTTGGTTCAGTCTGATGCAGGCCTAAGTCAGGGCCTGAGTCTGAAACTGGGCCCCAGTCCTGAGGCAGTGGACTCACCTAGCAGGAATCTGGACTTCACACCTAAGGGCAAAAATTTTGGCAACTGAACAGTCACACATAGGAAGCCTGGCTCAGTATGCACAGGGGGATGTACCGCAGGCTCAGGGCCATCAGTGGACTGTCTTCTTGATGGAATGAGTCTCCCATTCCGCTGTCACAGTAGGCTTAGGGCTGAGCCTCCACCAGACTGGCCACAAAGGAACCAGGATGACTCTTCTTACCATTACCGGTAGGTGAACTAGGAATTCTGTGTCTGTAAGCTTAGCTACAAGTAAGTATTAATAGTTCTTTAAATCAAGTCACTTATGTATATACAAAATGGAAAGCACTTTTGCATGAATTACGTTTAAAAAAGTTCACAATCACCCTGTAAGGTGGTTAGAGCATGTACTGTTATTTCATTTTTTGAGGATAAAGCTGGAATTCAGAGAGATTACATGATATATGCAATGGGTTTAGGATTAGAACTTGAAACATTGGACTCGGGGCTTTAGGGGGATGTGCTGAGTGTCCGAGTCTCTGTAGCTTCCAGTAAGTGCTGGGTGCTTTAATATCTCAGTGTCTGCATCTGTAAACCAGAGCAGCCTTGGCCCAGCTGGCCCTCTCTGCCATAAGGGTATGAAGTTGCATCTAGTTCTATGTGTCTCAGAATATGCACTGATGCTCCTGTAAGTTGCTATCAATCGTTCATGTAACTTTTATCAAGCATTCAGTATATGCTAAGTGTCATGCTAGGAATGCAAAAGTCTTCTTTGTTGGAATGGTCGCTTCACTTAAGGGTCTTGCTGTCCAGTGCAGGGCAGCCAGGTTTAACCCATGCATGGCGTAGTGGAAGGCGTGTGGGGCAATGTGTCATGGCAAGCATTCGCTTTCTGGGATTCTAGGATCCTGTGGATAGTCAATGGGGGTGAGAATATGAGCTGTAGGGTCCCCTTTACCTGTGTCACAGGAGGTCCCTGCTATAAATGGGTAGTACGACTTACTCTCATAAAAACCTGTGGACTGAGTTCTTTTTCCCATATGTTCCTCCAAGCTCCTTTGTGAACTTGAGCATGCTGCTGAAAGATACTAGGCGGAGAACACAGGGGTCTGCCTTATCTGTACAGATGTGGATATGAGAACTTGAAAGGAAAGTTAGAAACAGGAGAATGAAAAGTGCTCTTTCATTTAGGCATCAGGCAGGGGTGGCAGACCGTGGGCAGCATTTACATTATTTGTGGATTATTTTGCTTATCTATGGTGTTGGACATCATGAAAAGTACACATGGACCCTTTCTTTTGCTCAAAAGCTTTCATTAGTGTTTTTGTATTTACTGTGTGGCCCAGGACAACTTTTACTCTTCCAATGTGCAGCAGAAAAGAAAAAGAGTTGGGCACCCCTGGCCAAACTTTAAATGGTATGGCTCCAATACAAAGATTTCAGAATGAGTGTCCCTAAACCTTTATTCATTAATAATTATGATGATAATTATTCTAAAAATAATAATAGTGAACTCTGACAATGATGTTTTTGAGTTTATCCAGTTTATCTCCTTATTTGATCCTCACACCGCTGAGAGATGGGTATGATCATCTCCATATTTGTGCCTTGGTAAAAACAATACAGCTCATACAGGGCAGAGCTAGGACTTGAAACCTGCTTTATCTAACTTGAGAGCCCATGCTTTTAACCAAACCTCATTCTCTCCCACACTGTTGTTGGATTTGCAGAATGTAGATTCTGCCTCTACACCCACAAGACATCACATATACAGAAAAATGGAGGACCAGCTGCCTCTGTTCCATGCATTTCCCTCTTTGCCTCTCTGCAGGTTGCTGGTTTGAGGTTGCATGCCTGGAACCTGTTTTAAATCTGGGCTGCCCAAGACGTGAGTGGTGTATTAAAACCAAACACTCATCATTCACTTCATGGGTGTTAATCAATGACAAATTAGAATGGAATTGATATATGCGTAAGACATGCACATTAATTCCAAATGTGTTTATCATAATTAGTGCTATTACAATGGATACCAGAGGAATCAGGAAACGATTAGCTACATTTAGTATTTGTTATGGTTTGTTTAAAAAAGTTAAACATAAAATTAGTTGGGGTTTGAGGAGTGATGCTCCATTTGCATGGTGAACATGGCTGCAAACCTTGGGTCTTTGTGATTTGTAAGGTTTTGCAAGGGTTTCTCACACAAGATTTTACAGAAAACTGAGCTAATGAGACTATCATCCTCAATTAATGATGTGATTTTCCTTTCTTAATCATTTGCATCTCACAGCTGTTCTCTACAGTCACACCTACATTAAAAGCCCACCAACTCAGAAAGATGAACATCAAAGAGACAGAAAAGCAGATTAAAACATCTGAAAGGATCATTCAGTATATACTTAAAAATATATATATACATACATTTAAAGAAACCATGAAGGCATAATTGACGTACCAAACTGTTCATATTTAATGCATGTTAAATACTTAATGACAAGGAAGGAGAAAACCATCACCACTGTCTGTGTCTTAAACCTACCCATTATCTCCAGATGGTTCCTCCTGCCCTTATTACTAACTATTATTATTTTGTAATAAGAACATTTAACATAAGGTTTACCCTCAGCAAATCATATGTGTAGAATGCAGTATGTTAATTGTAGGCACTGTGCTTGTACAGTAAACCCCTGAGACTTACTCATCTTATATAACTGAAACTTTACACCCTTTGACTGGGAACTCTCCTATTTCTCCCTCAGCCCAGCCCCTGCTTCTAAGAGTGATTATTTTGAATTCATTTTATATAAGCGAGAACAGGTAGTATTTGTCCTTCTTTGTCAATCTGGCTTATTTCACTCAGTATAATGTCCTCCATGTTCATCTATCTTTTTGAAAATAGTAGGATTTTCTTCTGTTTTTAAGGCTGAACAATATTCCATTGTATGCATAACCACATTTTCTTTATCCATTCATCCATCAATGGCTGTGTAAGTTGTATCCATGTCAAAAGGATCAGTACATACCTTTTTTGGTAGAAGAAATGATAAGCCCATTTATTTTTCACATATTGCAACGGCATCATTTTTAAAGTTTTATTTTTAATTGACAGATAATGATTGCATATATTTAGGGGATACAATGTGCTGTCTTGAGTAATGTTTACAATATGGAGTGATTAAATCAGGTTAATTAACAAATCCATTATCTCAGAATACTTAATTTGTTTTTTGTGGTGACAACATTTAAAATCTACTCCTTTAGCAATTTTGAAATCTATAATGCATTATTACTTATTATAGTCACCATAGGGTGAAGTAAATCACCTGTCACTATTCTTCCTGTCTAACCCAGATCTTGTACCTTTGATCAACATCTCTCCTTTCCCTACCTGTGCCCTTCCCCTAGGCTCTGATAGCCATCATTCCACTCTCTACTTCTATGACTGCAACTATTTCAGATTCCACATATAAGATGGTATTTGTCTTTCTGTGCCTGGCTTATTACACTTAGCATCATGTCCACCAGGTTCAAGGATTGGTATATACTTTTAAAAAACATAGGCTGCATTAGCCACAGGATGGGATAATCATATTTACTGATATTTACTATGTTCTGGCACATTCATTTTGTGATCTTTATTTAATCCTTAGAAGGACTGTGTGAGGCAAGGAATTTAAATGAGAAGACTGAGTCTCAGAAAACTTCATTTGCTGAGAGTTACACAGCTACTAGGTAGAGATCAGGGATTTAGCTCTAAGTCTCTGTGAATTCAAATCCATGCTTGCTCTATTAAGGGTTGCATCCTTCCTCCTAAGTGGATGAAAGCCTCAACTAATGAAGCCAGTGCCATGAGTGTGATGTTCAGGGAACTTTCTTACTTGGTCCTGTGGCTTAGTCTGCACTCCTCACGTGGCTAGCTTCCTCCTAGCTGGGTAGAATTGGTCACAGAGGGGCAGGAGGAAAGAGAGTGGTTGGTTTAGGACAAATACAGCTCTGCCAATGAATCAGCTGCTCAAAGTGTTTGTTCTACTGTGACTTTTGTTTTTCAAAGGATGGACTTCTGGAAACGTAATCAGTCATCTTGAAGAGTCCATTCAACAGACATATGAGAGTCCATTCAACAGCATCTACCTATGTTGGGAATGCTTCCCATCTCTACTGAGATAGATGAACAGCTTATGGTTAGAGGGGAGATTTTGAAGGAGTAAAAAGCAAAAAGATACTTTCACTACTCCGTGAGAAATCTTTCACAGATGTGTGGGCATCCTGGAGAATCAGTGAGAGGTACAAACCTAACCTGTAGATTGCAGGGAGGCAGGCAATGCTTCCCATAGGTGGTGTGTAGGTTGAATATGAAGATCATTGAATGCCTACTTGGTACAAAGATTTTGTTCTGTGCTCTGTGCATGTATCCAGTGACCCCAGGGATTCATGGTCTGCTGGGGACTGTTCTCAGCACCCCACATGGTTCTGGCATGGGGGTGGCTTAGTAAATGTCTGTTGAATGAATGAACAAGAGTACATGGAAAATGCAAAATGACTCCTGCAACACAGTCTGTTTGCTCTGCCTTGTGCCTTCACACTGAGGGAGCACAGCTTACAGGAGGACACCTGTGCACAGTGAAGAGCAGTGGGTTTGAAGCTTGCTGGCAATGAGGCTTGAGGAAGCACTTCATCTCTTAGTGCTTGAGTTTCCTCAACTGAAATGGGAATGATGATAGACCAGCATTACATGGTTGTGAGGATACAAGGAGTTAATGCACATCAGTCCTTGGGACAGGAGCTAGCGTGAAATGAGCCCTTAGCCAATGTTGGCTTAGCCAAATTTGCCATGAAGTCTTGATTAATCTTCTCAGGAAAACAAAATGTCTCTTTTGGCAAATTCTGGCTTTTCTTTGATTTCCTGTGGTCTGATTCTAAAATGCATTCTCTTGTATAAATTTCAATGATACATTTTGATGGCATGATTCTATAATCTCTTTCTTAAAAAACTGAATGCTATTAAGTTTGTTCTAACAAATAATAAACTATTCCATCTTATTTTGATTATTTCTATCAGTCAAAGCTTGTGTAGCCAAGGGCAGAGCCAGGCTGATGAAATAAGTGTTCTTTATTTTTATTTTTCTTAGTGTATGAGTTTAGTTTCTTTCTTTCTTTCTTTTTTTTTTTTTTGTTTAGTTTCTTTCTTTGCTTTTTTTTTTTTTTAATTAAAAGCAAAAGGAACCAGCTGGAGTTCACTTAAGCAAGAAAAGGAAATTTATTGGAAAGATAGGTACTGCAGACATTTCAGGGAATAACTAGGCTTCAGAATGGCAGGGACCAAGGAAGATCCAGTCTTTAGGGGCAGGAGTCTGTAGACCCTCCCTCCGGATTTCCACCGGATTCTGAAAAGAGAATCTGTCATTGGATGTCCACCACTAACTCAGTCTGCTGTGGCCCAAGGAGCAGAGTCGTAAAGCAGAAGAATGACTCTGAGGAGGCACCACCTTCCCTGGGGCAGGCAATTACCAGGAAGGAGCTCCTGGGTATGACCTGCTAACCACTGTGGCTGATTTTTACAAAGCCTGGGGAGTTGTGAATTTAATTCTTGTTTTCCAGCTCTGAGGAGATCATCACTCAGTCATGCATGCTTATTGAGCACTTACCATCTTACCAGGTACCTTGTTGAGCATGCTTACTGAGCATTTACCATGTACCATGCAAGGTAGGGGTGTGCGTGCATGTGTGTGTGTGTGCACGCGTGCACGCGTAGTGGCCACAAAGAAGCATATTTTAGGGACCCTGTCCTTAGAAGTACAAGATCAGAACCAGACTAAGGGATGGATTTATCAATTTGAACAGAATTGTGACTTCTGCATCAGCTGTTTTTCTAGTTCCTTTTCTTCTAAAATATTTATATCTTCCTCATATTTCATGCTCCTTAAAAATTGGGCCACCTTTGGCTCAAGTGTTCAGTATAAAGGGTGTATTTTGAATGGAGGCATATAAAATACTTTCAGGGTTAGTGACAGTCAATAACTGTAAAAATTAATTATTTCCTCATTGAATCTTTCCAGCCCCCTCAGCAATAGGTATTAGGATAGGGATACCAGAGCTCACAAATGGGGGAGATGGTCTTTGGAACAGGGAGGGTAACTATCTGAAAATTAAACAAAAAGGAACTAAAGAAAAACATTTGAACTCAGCTTTGCTAACTCCAAAGCCAGTGTTTCTCACTATTGTACTATCCTAGATTTCACTTTTCATAGGATTTAGTAAATTATTTTACTTATTCTTCATATATTTAATATCTATTTTCTTTCTTTGATTTCCTCTTAGAAACTTTTTCATTTTTTCCAAGCTATAATATCATTGGTATTTCCTGAACATGCACTAATTATAGATTCTTTGCAAAACAAACAAACAAAATTAGTATTATTTTTTGAAAATCAACAAATGATAAAAACTGAATTACTATATAGCTATTTTTTGATTTGTATCAGATGTATTTTTAAGCAATATATTTAAAAATATGCACAAAGACAAGGTATATATCATATGCTAGTGGATGGCATTGACTTGAAAGAACTGTTTAGAGGGCAACATTTTAGATTATTCTTTAGGTTTAAAAATAATCCAAAGGAAGAGAATGGGATTTTTAAGTAAAATTTTGGAATAAGGAAATCGAAGTCTTTAGATAACAGGAAGACACAGCATTTTAGGTCCCACTCTTATTTTGTCTTCCGTGATCTTCACACTCGAGATTATTCAATGAACATGACCAGGGATAAATGAGAAAAACTGCATAAGGTGTGTGAAGAGATTTTGATAGAATATCATTTTGATCTAAATAAATGTAAGTCTTCTATCAAGGAAGAATTGCATGCTAGGACTCTGAAGACCTTGCTTAGGAGAACACTTAAAAACTCCGAGGAACCTCAAGAATGAGATACACAGATAGCAGATGACGGATGCCACGATCCTGGAATAATAGGCTTGAAAATGACCCTGGGAAGGATTTTAAAAGGGAGTATATAAATAATAAACAGAAGTTGATGATCACTTGGGTGCAGGGAGGATTTGATGTAAGCAATTCAGGCAGATAAACCTTACTGCTTTTGTAAGGATCATAAAACTATTAAGTGAGAAAAAAATAACACAAGCTGAAAGGACCTCAGCAATGTAATCTGAACAACTTTCTCATGATATATTTGTGGCCAATTTATAATATGCTTGTATATTGGGAAATTGGATGGATCAATAATTTGTGAAATGATCATACTTAAAGAACACTGACCCAGGGTTCAAAGTTCCCTACCCTTTAGGTAGTTTTCCAGTATCTGGAAAAGGCTCTGTCCTTGGTCCTTCCCTCAATTCTCCCTAAGAAATGCAAGCATCACTTCCCTGAGGCTGAGAAGGAATCGGTGGCAAATTCATTCAGTGTGCACATAATACAAAGACTGGAGGGACAGTGAATACTAAGACAGAAACAGGATATAAAATGATATTTATAGACTAGAGATCTGGGCCAAGTCTAACAGAACAAAATGTATCAGGGAATAAATGTAAAATTCTACACATCCCAAAATTAAACGGCACAAAATAGAATGAGGCAGATATTTCAGAGAATTAGCAGTGTGAGTAAAATATTATTCAATGGCCTGGGAAGCGGTAAGCTCACAGTTCACTATGAGTCAACTGTGTGGTATTATAAGCCAAAAAGCTCATGAAACCTCAATCTAATAGACCTATATTCTCGAATTAGAGTGAGGATAATTTCTTGGTACTGTGCAGTTTTTAGTTTGGAATATTGTGTCTGTAATATTTTAATTTATTGTAAGTTTTCTGTGTTTGTGGACACAGTGGGATGTGGACAAATTGGAAGACATGTAAGAGAGAGAGAATCCAGTGGCAAGATAGAGGAAGACAAAGAAGAAACGCAGTGATAGCATCAAGTGCAGAGGCATTAGCATTGCCTAACACGGTAATTTATCAAATTACAGAATTGGTGCTGAACTATAGCAGCCATAGAGAGACAGATTTGGGGTCAAAATAAAGAATAAATTTCTTTTGGTAGTGCCTGGTTATGAGATGAATTTTCTGTTAATTTCACAACAAACTGTCTATTATAGGAGGTTAAAACTCCTGGGCTGGAAGATCACATAAAATCACTCTCAGAGAACAGTCATGTAGATTACTGATGTATCATGCAACAGTGAGAGTCTAATCCTTTTGAGCAGATGAAGGGACAAGGATTCTCACCATTTTACAAGAGGTATGCTATCCTGGAATCAGGGAGACTAGTTAGGAGCCAATTGCTCTTGTCCATGTGAAACAAAACCTGGCAAGTGACTGATAAGGGTTAGGTAGATGTGGAAAAGTCTGGGATAGGTCCATTGCTTCAAAGCCCTTATAAAGCCCAGCGAGTGAATGAGAGACAGCTATGGCTGCTGTGGTTCTGGGACAGGCATGAAACAGCTGTAGTCTTCAGTTCCCTCAGCTGTGAAATGAGAGGCTAGATCAGGATTCCTTTTATTCATGATATTCTGGGCTGAAAACAAGCTATAATAATTCCATCTTAGGGAAGGTGCATTTATAGTTGTGTGTCTGCTCAGTTAAGTAGTCTGCTATAAGGAGGGCAATGGAGGTGGCTCTTACCTAGAGGTACTGTCCCACAATGATTTTGTTCAGTGGCTGGAATTTTGTCATGGGGAATTAAATAAAGTCCCCATCTCACTTTAAAAATGTAAATGCTAATGGAAGGGACATGTATTAAATCATAGTTTAACTCTAGCAATGGGAATTAGGTTTTCTGATTAGTTTCCTCTAAAAGCTTCTTTTAAGCACAAGGTCTTAAGAAATTTTCTTGTGGCTCGGCGCCTGTGGCTTAATGGGCTAAGACGCCAGCCATGTACACCTGAGGTGGCAGGTTCGAATCCGTCCGGGCTCGCCAAACAACAATGAGGGCTACAACCAAAAAAAAAAAATGTCCGGATGTTGTGGCGGGCGCCTGTAGTCCCAGCTACTTGGGAGGCAGAGGCAGGAGACTCGCTTGAACCCAGGAATTGGAGGTTGCCGTGAGCTGTGATGCCACAGCACTCTGTCCAGGGTGACAGCTTGAGGCTCTGTCTCAAAAAAAAAAAAGAAAGAAAGAAAGAAAGAAATTTTCTTGTAGTAAGAAAAACAGAGATTATTTTAGAGCATGGGATAGTATTTGAACTGCAAATCTTAGTAAGTTGCTGCAGTTAGCAGAATGGCGGGGGAGAGGAATCACCATGGAAGGGTAAGCTTGCTTTAAAAATAATGGGAAGACTTTGAAAGCGAATTTAAAGCACTTCACGGTTTTGCTGTGGGCTAGGCCAGATTCATTTAGCCTCCCTTTTCCATTTCTTTGAGGATAAGATCTTAGGGATGTTAGATGTGTTCCATTTGTAATTGTTTTTATAATATCTATGCAGTGATTGAAATATAATTTCCTTTATCAGCACTTGGTTCCTTTAGGTGGGATTTATTACTCTTATCTAAACATTTCATATTAAAAAATAAAAGATCATAGAGCAGTTTGAGGCACTATGTAATAAGGAAGTTACTGTTGGGGTTCTGATAGTTACCATGGACTTAAAGAGTGTAGATATTTTCTATACATCCTGCATACCTATAGACTACTGTTTATCTTTGCTCATTCAACAACCTTGGAAAGAGTCTGCTCATGGAATTCAATGAGTGTTTTGAAAACAAACAAACAACAACAACAAAAAACCCAAAAAACTTTCTTGGCAACTGGGACTTTGGCTTCAAAAGTAATTTATTAAACTCTTTCTAGAAATTAACCACTCAAGAAGAGTATGTCCACTCTATCGATTGACATTCTTTTAATTAGATGTTGTACCTGGCTAGCTGTCTTTTAAGCATCTGGCATTGACTTTGGACAACCATGGAGAATCTTTCCAAATAAGATTTGCTTGGGTTTTTCTTGCAGAAAAAGGTTTAGGGCACCTTCTAATTTTTTGAATTAAAAGTGAGGAATCCATTTGATGGATGGAACCAAGGCCATCTTCACTGTTTAAAGGTTAAATGATATTTATAGCAAATTTTCTTGCCAAGAAATATAAAAAGAAAAGTGATCTATCTTCATGTAGAGTGACTGGACCACTATGTCAAGAGGACAAATGCTCTGAAGATCTGAATGAAAGTTCCCCTCAAGGCTGACTTCTGAAAGAGGCCCTGAATACAAAAGGTGTGAAAACGGGGACGGGCAGAAAGAATGCAGGCATTTGCTGCTAGCAACACTTAGCTTTTAATCAAGAGCCCATTTCCTAATGCTATGCAAGTGATTAACCTTGATAATAAAAGTGTAAGGAGAGTCTTAAAGTGTGACTTTGTTGGTTGTTTTCCCCTTTTCTCTAAATGTGGTTTTAAAAGACACTAACTTTCATTATTCTGTAGTAGACTTTTTAGAGGACTTCTTTATCCACAGTCTTATTTTCTAGTGCAACTTTGACCTTGGGGCTTGTGTTGTGGGCACTTTGTTATGAATGAGGCAGCATTATGGGGACTTTCTTCAGCAATAAATGATAGAAATGACCAAGGTTACCCTTCAGCTAACAGAATTCTGTGTTATCATTATGGTGACCATATTTTAAGAAACGCTTTATATACTTTTTTTTTCTAATTGAGAATTTGTGTATACAAAATGATTAAATCATACTTATCCTGATAAAGAGTCTTAATTTAGTAGACCTAACATGAGTTACTGAAATTTGGATTGGCAATCTTGGTGGTAAGAGTTCAGGGTCCCTATTTGTGGGCAGTTCTCTATTTACTAAAATTCTACCATATGGCAGTCACTGCCCTATTAGTTTTGTGAGTGTTATGTGCTTAAATACCGAGTTATACTGTCTGAGAAAGCCTCCTCCCAGAGGTTTAGTAACTTGCCCCAGGCTGTTGTAGACACTAGAGCTAGAATTTCAACCCAGGTCTGCTTGTCTTGAAAGCACATACTATTTTTATTACAGGGACTTTCTCAGCTGTTGGTTTGTCATACGGGTCTGCTGCTACACTGGAATCAGTGAAAATCTACCATTGTTAGACCCCACCCAAGGCTACTGAATCACACTCTCTCCAGCTGTTGAAAGCCAGCTCCCCAGGTGATTGATTGTGTGGCCAGGCTTGGGCATCTCTGGCTCCTTTGTGCCCTTTTGTCTCCCTTAGGCTGTGACCAGTAGCCTGGTATAGAGCTGTACTTTTGCTGTGCCCTGTAGGTAGTGGTTACTATTTGAGGCAAAGTACAACATAGTAGGAGAAAGAAAAAAATTATACCCTGGAATTCTTATTTTTAGATGCTATTAAGGGAGAAATCAAGAGAGACATTGAAAGTTGGGTAAGCTTCCCTGGGTCTGGTAGCTGAGACCAATGTTTGGACTTAGTGTCTTGCTTACTGGTCTCGGACATGGAAATTTACTCAAGAAATGGTTCCTCACCAGCCTGTTTGTAAGTTGGGCTATTCATAGAGAAATGAAAGCTGATTACAGAAATTAGTCCTTGCTAGGCTAGGCCCTGACCTCTGTGCCCATATATTGGGTGCTTGTTTATCAGCATTGGTAAAGATTTATTCCACTCATTAGAGGATGACAGTTTTAACCACAGAATTATACCCTAATTCTGCCAGCTCATTTGCTTGTTTTCTCCTTCTCCGTAAGTACTAATATCCAGATGGAGTTAGGGGATTTGGAGTGGGAATGCCAAAGAAGAAATTAAATCAGAAAAGGTGTAATTGAAATAGCCTGACTAATCTTAGGCGAGATCTGTGGGTCAAGCATTCCAAGTGAGCTAATTTTGGTTGATTGAAAATAGTATTACCTGTATGTTAATATGTAATAGGGAGGAGAGAGGACAGGCAGAGGATGGATTTATTTGGAATTATTGACCAACAGTTGAAACCTGACCAGTGATAGGGCACATTCACTCATTTACTCCTGCATACATGCATTCTGCAAGGAGGTATATTGAATACCTACTGTGTCCTGAGACTTGTTCATATGTGAATTTTCTAGAGAACTTGGGACTTACCATTAAGGAATTTAAAATTTAGATCAGTGATACGATTGCTTGAGAGTTGAATAAGGACATAAGGAGTGAACAAGAAATGTCGTGAGATCAATCGTTGCATAAAGGAAGTGGCAGACTAGTTAAAGAGAACCTTTGTGAAAAGAGTAATCCTAAAGAATTTAGGATGCAGTGTGAAACTTGAGTTTCCAAGATGGGTTAGATTTACACAGGAGTGAGGACATTGCAGGTGGGGAGAGTGTTGTGAGCCGAAACCTAGAAGTAGAGGCAGACTGAGCACATGGACAGATAAGGGGACATGTTTGTGAATCAGGAAAGAGATACGGGGTTTCATTTAGTGATCTAGAATGATACTCTTCTGCCTTTTCTCTGTCATCAGCTTGCCACACAGAGTCGAAATGATCCGTGTTCCTATCTTTCCCCTTAGATCGAAGCTCCTTAAGTACAGGGACAGTGTCCTGCTGGACTTGTAAGTGCCATTACTTATACGAAGCTCATAAATGATGTGCACCTAGTTAGTGAGGTGACCAAGTAGGGACTGAACAGTGACACATCTGGATTAAGGGATGAGGAGCCTAGACCTGCTTCTACCTCCTGCTGCCTGTTATACGTTGGACATTGGCCCAAGTGGTTTGCTCTTTTTAAAAATTATTAGGTTATTATGTGGCTCTTCACCAGTGTAGTCAGAGGAAGTTGAGGTCACTCTGAGACCTATAATACTATTATTTGAGTTAGGCCACCAATGAACCAGAGATGAAAAAGACCAATGCTGGTTGACTAATGGAAAGACACTTAGTATGGCTTGACTTCTGTATACTCTTAAATTAAATGCTAGCAGGTATATAAAAGGCCAATATATAGGATTATATAGGAGCATGGTCTTTTAGGAACATACAACATACTACACAGATAGGCTCTTGTACATGCAATAGAAATAAAAGGATATCCAGACAGTCTGTGGAACCTGCCTGGGCCTTGGTTTATGTTGATCTATAAAACTGGACTGGCTGATCTCTCAGGACCTTTTGAGTTTGAAATTGATTGGGACCTTAGAGAGTTCCACAGGGGTGAATAAGTGGGAAGGGGTCTTTCTTCATAAATAGGGTTTCTTGGCAGGGGAAGGGTGGGGGAAAGGTGAGATTTGGAATGTACCAAGGGGGATGTAAATGGGAGGGGAGAAAGCATCCTGTGGGTGGAGAGATCCAGAGCCCAGGGGCAGAGGCTCAAATGGGCATGCAGAATGGAGGCTGCCTGTGGTATTGAGGGCTTTCTTGTGGCACTGACCCTCGGACAGCAGTCAGGATACTTTCAGGATGGATTCCTTATGAGCTGAAGTACTTCCCTTCATAAGTTGCTGGTAGTGCATTGGCTGGGATCATTCTGACTTTCAGATTAGTGATTTCTGGGACTGAATATGAAGGATGTGACCTTCTATCAGTTCCATCTGCTTTCAGGACCCCCTGACTTCTCCTGAAGCATTGATCTCCATGCATAAGATCAATAACTATCATCCTTGGACCTCTGACCCACCCCAACATTGAACAACTGCTGGTGTCTAAGTGAAGGTTTTTATAAGCCAATTATAGCTTACCGAAGTTTGTGCGTGCTCTGTCCAGGTGGGTCTGCTCAGAGGCCCTAGACCCAGATGGTACATCCCCACATCATGTGGCAGCACAGCCCAATTAGAAGTGACCAGGGCAGCAGCCCACTTAATTATGTGCAGTTAACACCTAACCCTTGGTTTTCTTGGCAATGCAAATGCATTGGCCTTTTGGCTTCTGCTGGTCTGGTCAGCAATTACCTAGTTATTAAAACTAAATAATTGCCATTAGCGCTTGTCCTCAGTACATCCTGTCTCACTGCAGGCTGATTCTCATCTTATTTGCAAAGCTTTCTGATGCAGGGCTGGGAATACTTGTCCTTCAGATAGCAGCAGGCAGGGCCAACAGCAGAGGCAGCTCTCTGTGGGCCACATACTCATTCTGCTTTCCGCTGTCACAGGTGGTGCCCTGAGTTTTGCACATCAGCTGTGGAGCCACTGCCTGCCAGTATGTGTTCCTTTTTGTTTGGGGTTTTATTGTCAAGGCAACAGGTTTTTCCCTTGCTTTTTCTTAACTGGATATTGTTTTGTTGTGGGGGTTTGAAATTCAAGTTGGAAGGTGTGAACTTTCTCTCTCCATTTCTATCTCTTTTCCTTTCTTTCTTTCGAATTCTCATTTCTGAAGAGATTTCTCTTCTTAAACCCTAGGATTAAAAGGATTTTCATTTTCTCCGGGAGAAGTCTCACGGCACAGGTGTGTTCTTGATTCTGCACTTGCAGTTTCTTCCGCCTGCTCCTTGATGCTGATCGTGGCTCTCTGAAGTACAAAGGGAAAGTTAAGATTACAGGTTGTCCTACTCTTTGATTGTATTCTTGGCTGTGGCGTCTCAGGCCTTTGCAGGAGGAACTCGTATCAGGCTGGGATGTGAAAACAGGAGAATTCTCAGCCCCAGAAATAATTGCTTCTTGGAGTAGATTGTTTGGGAGCCTCAATGCCAAGGAATGCATTTAGACTAAGCCCCCGAAACTGATAGGACTTGCTTGGGGAGAAAATGCCTGAGATCTGTCTTTTGAGGCAAGGAAAATTCAGAGAGGACCTGTTGGCATATATATTCAGAGGTCTAATTAGGCCCTCCGTGTGTTTGCACTGCTCTGTTGCCGTGGCTATGATATTTCATTTTAACTACTTCCGGAGGGCAAAGATATTTAACCTAGGATTCATTCCTGGCCTTTTTTGGAGGCTTGGGGGGATTAAAAGTGGGATGTAACTATAAAAAGAGCTGCATCTTGTCCTCATGGCTATGGAGTTACTCATTTATTCTTTCCTTTCTTCAGCTACTTGATATGTGTTTATCAAATGGCTACCCATTAGAAAGTATAGTGCAGGCTAGAATTGTAAATTATGGTGGCAGTGGAGAGAGGGTCTGTAGGGGCCATTTTCTCTCCTTTTGTAGAAGAGGAAACTCTATTGTTTTCCTTATCTGTATAGTATCTCCCCAAGGTCCAGGCCCTTGAACTTTGGCCTGGCTTTGGAATGTCTTGTTTTCTGAATGCCCTGTATCTTATCACTTTAGAGTGAGGACATGGCAGGGATATTGAACTGATAGGGTGGTTGGTGGCCCCTCCCTCAGTAGGAATAGCCTCATGTCTCTCTTCTGGACCTTCTCCCACATTGCTTCTACATCTCAGGGCCTGTTCTGTTCATAGTTTCCCTTCAGTGGCCTGGCAGGGTCCATCTGCTTCCATGGTGTTCACAAGTTGACTGCAGACATGCCTTTGCCCTGCAGAAGCAGCTTCTGCTAGGGAAACTGGTTTTAAGTCTGTGGCCCTGTTACAGCTTGATCTGTATCCCCCCAGAATTTATACGTTGAAGTCCTAGCCACTAACACATCAGAATATGACCTTATTTAGAAGTAGGGTAGTTAGTTCAAATGAGGTCATACTGTAGTTGGGTGGGCCCGAACCCAATGTGACTGGTGTCCTTATGACAAAGGGAAGTTTAGACAGAGGCAGGCACAGACAGGGAGGACGTCATGTGAATGTGAAAACAGAGATCAGGATGATACATCTGCAATGCTGGAGATGCCATCAAACCACCAGAAGCTGGCAAGAGTCATGGAAGAGAGTCTTTGTACAGTCATCATAAGAAAGAAACCCTGTTCATACGTCCATACTTTGATCTTAAACTTCAAGCCTCCAGAACTATATTTAAGTCACCCAGTTTGTGTTTTTTTTTTTTTTTTAGTTAAGGGACAGGGTCTCATGCTGTCACCCAGGCTGGAGTGCAATGGCCTAGTCATAGCTTATTGTGACTTCTAACTCCTGGGCTCAAGTAATCCTCTTCTGCTCAACCTCCTGAGTACATGGGACTACAGGCACATGCCACTATGCCCAGCTAATTTAAAAAAATTTTTTATAGAGATGGGATCTTGCTATGTTGCCTACCCAGGCTTTTCCCAAATTCCTGGTCTTAAGCAATCTTTCTGTCTTGGCCTCCTAAAGCATTGGTATTATAGGCGTGAGCCATCGCATCTAGCCTGTGGTGTAATACTTTGTTATGGCAATCTTAGCAAACTAATACAAGTTCCAAATACAGAGGTATTTAAGTGTTCTCTGGGATTTGCTGAAGGCACAATAATCCCCTGGGGAGGAGAGATGACAGAACAAGAGCTTCTCCTCCCCCCCCATTCTAACAGTGCAGATGATTCTTGGGTAATATGACACAATAGGCCAGATTTTGTGACGGGTTTCTTTTAATGCGCAGTTTTGGCATGTTTGTTGCATAAGACTATTTATCTGGAATACCCTCTCACTTTTTTTGTCCATGTGCTAAAGTCATCATTTGAGATCCAGCTCATGCCTCTCCTGGAGATGTTTTTTTTACTCCCAGGCTTGAGCAGGTGTTTTCTCTTTTCTTTTATGCTCCTTTTTCAGTTTACCAGGTGCTCTGCAATGGGTCTGCCTCAGTCTGGTGCTTTGCTGGGTGTTCTGGGGCAGTGGCTGACGCAGAGGGGTCTCTGCAAGAAGGGGATGAGTGGGCAAGAAATCTGCTAGTGGGAAGAGTAATTTCACATCATGGACAGTTCTAATCAAAACAAACCAAAGTAATGTACTGCAGGAAAAGTGAGGATTAGCTGGAGATAAAGGGGGTGGGGAGGTCTTGAAGGCAGAACAAGAGCTGAGCTGAGATCTGAAGGAATAGAAGGAGTCAGCCATGCAGAGAGCTGCAGGAAGAGAATCCCAGGGAGGGGATGGCAAGGTGTGAAGGCCCAGATAGAGGAGTGGTCCTTCCGTGTTCAGGCTGGAGTGGGGCTGCTGAGTAGGGGGGTGGTGGAGGACATTAGCAGGAGTGGAGTACTGTAGGCTTTGTCTCCCTGCTATGGTGAGATTATTGTGGAAAGGACTTTGTAAACCTTTTTCCCTATAGCACCTAGCACACAATTAGTGCTTAATATACGTATGAATGGCCAAAACGCCTTTATGTGCCCATATTAATTAAACATTATTAAACAATAACGCCTCATTTATCTATGAATTGCTTCTTGGGCAACCTCTGTTACCAAGAAGCAATAAATCACCAGGGTTCAGAGACAAGGCATCTAGAGTTTTATGTGCTAAGAGTTTTACATTTTTTTTTTTTTTAAGAGAGTCCTGCCTTTGGACCTTGTTCAGAGCCTAGTGACTCTTTCTCTTTATACTCTTATAATAATTTGGGGTATTAATTTTATAAGTTGCTAGCAAATTTAGAATAAGAAATTATCATTGGGAAGGGAGTGGAGGTGGAGAATTAACGCTAGAGATGAGTGCTATGACACAGACATGATGTGATGGCAGACAGACTAATGACAAGAGCATCGATGGGCAAGGAAGGAAAATAGAGTGAAGAACCAAGAAAGCTCATGAGAGTGAGGCTCTCCATCCAGAGGCAAGCTATATTCACCATCACAAAAAGCATGAGACATCGTGTATCTTTAAACACAGGCTTGTTACAACGAGGATTCTGAAGTATTGAGATTCCATTTTGTTCCATTTGTTTTGTCTAAGAAAACAGGAAAGTGGGAGCCATTCTAGAATAATTTCCGTTCAAAATGTTTGAAATTGAAAAACAAATCTGGTGCTTAAGGATAAGCTTCGTTTATCTGGAAAATGTACTTCTATGGAATTCTATCTCCTTGAATGATGCCAAATAAATGAAAATGTGATTGTTTAGCCCTCTAATCTTGAAAAGCCTTAGTACAAGTGGTAGATGATTTCCTGTGACCTCCCAATCAGAGCAAGGAATTACTATGTCTTTTTTTTTCTCTCCCTAAGAGCCAGGTAGAAATGACGATCAAACAATGACATTATTACAGTGGCATTTTAATAGGTGTTCAGGGAACTAAAAAGTCAGCAGAGGCACTGCATGAAATATTCATGGGTATTTTCCTTTTTGTTGCCTCTTCTCTCTCCCAATAACCAGAGTGAAAAGCACCTAGGCCTAAAGTTCTGAGCACAGGAAGCATGTAGAAATGGCTCCTGCAGGCCTGTCTTTAACCTTTTTTGGAAAGGATAGACAAAGCTCTTCTGTTCCCTGCACCCTTCAACCTTGACTTTCTTTTCTCTTTTCCTAACATCTTATTTTTCCACCATCTGAGATTCATCTTATCACAGGGTCTCCAGGATCCTGAATGGATGTTGACTGCCCATCTCCCCTTGGGAATTAAGGGAGGACTTTGAAGATGTGAATTCTCCCAAAGGCTTCTGAGAGAAGGTGGCTGGGATCAAATAGATTAGCGTCATGGAAGGGAGAGCATGGAGGCTGCATGGGCTAGTCTTGGTGCCTCTTAGGTACTGTCTGCATGCTGTCGGCTCTGTGCAAAGTCAGGAGATCCCTCACAAGCACTGAGGGTGGTGTTTTCTCAGGAAGCAGCAGGGGCACCATTGCCCCTTTTGTCTATTAATGACTCTTAGTTTGGCTGGTATATGGACTTGCACTGCCTGTGTGCCCTTCCCTCTGGAGATTCATAGCATGAAATTCTAAACTTCTCAAACCACATTTTTATAGAAGTACTCCTGTCCCACAAGAATTCTTATCTTGCACACCTGTAGTCCCCTCACTGTGCCCAGAGGCATCTTGTGCAGTCCCACCTCCCACCGTGAACTCATTTTCTCCCAGACATATGACCTTCCTTCTGTACATATCCTGTTCATCCTTTTGGTTGCTCTCTGGCCCAACTTTCTCCAGTCCAAGGGGATTTTATACCCTTATGTTTGTTGGAACATAGTTCCTGACCATTTGTATGACACTTGTCACATCTGTCTGCTATTCATACAGTGGTGTGCTGGTAAATGTTTAATAACTGATTCTCTAGATGGAGAGGGGAGAGCCCTTATCTGTAGCATCTGCCAATTTCTGTAATGTAAATTATTCCCCCATGGCTGATTGCAGGCTAACAGTGGTGTGGTTGAATGTGGATTTGGGAACCAGTGTGCACAATTGGCCTTCTCTACCTGGTCCCTGTTGGCTGCAGTCACCACTGCATGTGGTGCCCTGGAACTCTTCTTGCATGTCCTTCTTACCTTCCCAACTAAAATCTAACCCTCAGCGGTATTCAACTCTGGTGTCACATTAGAACAGCTGGGGAATCTGTGAAAACTACTAGCACTCAGGCTCTCCCCTCAGAGATTCTGATAGAAATGGTTGTGGTAGAGACCCAGGCATCAATATTTTTAACAGCTTTCCAGGTGAGGGTGATGTGTAGCTAGACATGACACCCACTGTCTTGGATACAGGGAGGATGTTGTTTTCTTTCTTTATTAACCAATCATAACTGTGTATGTCAACACATTTATAAGGTACAATGTGCTGACTTGATATACAATGTGGAATGCTTACATTGAAATGATTAACATAAGAATCACCTCACTTATTTGTTGTGGTAAGATGTTTGTACTCTATTCTTAATAGTTTTGCAGTGTGCCATTGCATTATGCACATTACGTGAGGTCCCACCAAACACTCTTCCCTCCTCCGCTCTCTTGCTCTCCCCTTTCCCAATTCTTTCTGGACTACAATTTTTGTCTTCTCAAAAACACTTCCCAGTGCTTCTCAAAGTGTGGTCCCTGGACCAACAGTATCATATCACCCTTCGACTTGGTGGGAATGCAAGTTTTGGCCCACATCTTAAACAAGATGAGAATTTTGGGATGGGGTTTAGACCAGCAAATCTGTAGTTTAATGAGCCCACCAGGTGATTCTCATGCACTCTACATTTGAGAATCACTATCTGATATCTTTTGAATGCTTATTAGAACTAAAGACAGTTATAGGCACACAGCTGTGCCCAATCAACACATTAAAATCTATCAAGGAGTACATTTTCATGAAGCAAGCTATTTTTTCCTCTTTGTGAGAGAATTTAGTGCAGAGTACCTTAAAATAGAGATTCCTTCTCACACATTGAAATCATGTGGCTTACACATATTCAAGGGCCTAAGATTTCATGCTCATTCAGCTATGCAGAAACACACCTATTATATTAAAGTAAAATGAGATTCATCCATTCATTTATTCAACAAATATATATTGATGGCTGGGAATAATTTATTAGTCCATCTTCACTTCTGATGACTAGTCAGCATTTGGGCAGAACAAGCATAGCATTTGTGCTTGATATGTTTGTTATAAGCTGGATGATCTTGTGGCAGCTTAACAATTCTTTGGACCTAATTTTTCATAGTTATTAATATTTACACAGGGTTTTCTGCTTTAATCTGATACAAGCTATGTGTCAAAAACTTATAATAAGCATCATAAATACTGATGAAAATAGAGACACATTCTCAATACATTCAAAGCAAAAAACCAATACCCTTCACTACTTCTGTTTTCCAACAGGTAGTAGTGCTGTGTTTCTCAAATTTTAATGTGCATATGAATCATCTGGGGATCCTGTTGAAATATAGATTTTGACTAAAAGGGCTGATGTAGGGTCTTAGATTCTGTGTTTCTGGGTGATGCCAGTGCTTCAGGCTCTTAGCCCACATGCTGAGGGGTAAGTTTCTAAGGTTCTAGCTGATGCAATAAAATATGAGACCGAAGCAGAGATTTGAGAACTGCAAAGGAAATTGCTTGAAGAAATTATTGCCTATGGAAAAAATTTACAAACCACTAGAACAAGAATTTTAGGCATTACACATTACAAGGTGCCTGGCTGACTAGTGAGTGATCATGAGGGTCAAGAGATGGGAATTTGTAAATCATAAAGCAAAATAGATGTTTAAATGGAGAAAGTAATGAAATATTAGCTTCCAAAGCATGTCTAATTGCAGTGTATTGCCTAGCCTATAGTAGTGGGGTCATTTTGTTCAGGGCTAGTTTAACTAAGATTCACACAGAAGGCTCTGAGAATATATTTGTCATTTGTTTTCTGTGTTGCATGAAACTTTTCTCTAAGTAGATAACTCACTTTTTGAAGATGAGTTTCTTAAACTTCTTTTGGCAGCATGATAAAAAGAAGGGATGGCAAATAGGTTTTGTCTCCAGGTCAACCCTAATAGATTGGCCAGGCCTCCTGAAGTCTAAATACTAACACTGTCTAGGCCTGGAGGCATGAGTGTCCAGGCCTGGAGGCATGAGTGCTACCATGTATCAATGATGTCTGCCTGTGACAGAGGACAGGAAAGTGGTGAGCTGGTCTCTACACCTGGACCAATAGGTTTGAATCTCCACCAACAGTCAGAGACCCTGGCAGAGATGACTCTTGGTAAGATCTGAGACCTTTTTTTCAGGGCCATGGCAGCTCCCTGGGTTTACCTTTCCTTCTGACCACATAGAACCTGGCCTCAGACACATTTTCTCTGTCCCCTGCAGCTCCTCGCCCCATAAATGTGCCTAGAGAGGAAGATGGTCTCCTTGCTCCACTCTCCCTCATAACCCCTGTTACCCCCATTCTCTGTGCACTGGCTATAGTAGAACCAGACAAATACTATCATGGACAAGTGAAAAGGTTTATGGCTCCTGGAAAAGCTGTATCTGTGTAGTCGTGGAGCTAGTTCCTAGTTCCTAAAATATGTTGGTGGGGTTTCTGAGCCCCTGTCTCCTTATCTATAAAATATGGGATAACGATTTTGACCTCTGAGCTATTGAGGGATTCAGGGACACATAATGTATGTGAAAATGGCCACTCAGTGGCTGGTGCACAGCAGATCCTCAGTCACTGTTGGGTTCTCCTTCCAGCCTCCTGTGTACTTTTTCCATAGTGCTGACATTGGGTGGGGGTGGTGACTAAAGAGCTTTTTTGGCATAGAATCTAGATGACTTTCTAGCACACAATTTCATGTTGGAGGGGAACAAAGAGAGGCAATTATTGTATTTAACAAAAATTTCCAAGGCTCTTGTTTTGTGCCAGTGTAGTTAGAAGTGCATTATAAATATTAACTCATTTAATTTTGGTAATAACTTTGTGAATTAGGTGCTATATTATAGATGAGGAGACTGAGCCACCAAGAAACTGAATACATTGCCTAAGGTCACTCAGGTAGTAAGTGGCAGACCTCAGATTCTCACATAGGGAGTCTGGCCTTAGAGTCTATGGTTTTAGCCACCACATGATGTTTGCCTCACCTGGGCCTGGGTGCAGGGCTTGCTGCTATCCACAGCCACTAACTAGTCCTTTGGGGATAGAAATATAGTAAGTATTTGGCTCCGCGCCTGTGGCTCAAGCAGCTAAGGCGCCAGTCACATACACCTGAGCTGGCGGGTTCAAATCCAGCCCGGGCCCACCAAACAACAATGATGGCTGGGTGTTGTGGTTGTGCCTGTAGTCCCAGCTACTTGGGAGGCGGAAGCAGGAGAATCTCTTGAGCCCAGGAGTTGGAGGTTGCTGTGAGCTGTGATGCTACAGCACTCTACCCAGGGCGACAGCTTGAGGCTCTGTCTCAAAAAAAAAAAAAAAAAAAAAGAAAGAAAGAATAAAAGGGCGGCACCTGTGGCTCTTGGAGTAGGGCGCCGGCCCATATACTGAAGGTGGCGGGTTCAAAGCCGGCCTTGGCTGAACTGCAAAACAGAAAAATAGCCGGGCGTTGTGGCGGGCACCTGTAGTACTAGCTACTCGGGAGGCTGAGGCAAAAAAGAATCACCTAAGGCTAGGAGTTGGACTTTGCTGTGAGCTGTGTGATGCCATAGCAGTCTACCGAGTGCAATAAAGTGAAACTCTGTCTCTACAAAAAAAAAAAAAAGAGAAAAGAAATATACTAAGTATTTGCTTTGCTTCTTGGAGAATCCATTATCTTCTGGACTTTATGGAAGCAACACTTCTTGACTCTGGCATTATCAGCATGGTTACCCAATGACCTGGGGGAAATCAGAATGGGAGAGTAGGGAGTGAGATTGAGTGTGGGACAGATCTCTAAAAGCTGTTAAGTGAGATCAGAGAGAACCACATGTAGGAGGCTGTGGTCTGGCTATTCTGGTATTCATGGGAGGAGCTGAGAAAATGGGTCTGGAGAGTGCTGATAGAATAGTGGATGTGTTCTCCAGAACTGGCCAATATTGTCTCTTTGAACCAATGCAGGAGCCCCCACCTTGACTCCAAGGTGTTCGGAGGGGAAAGGAACATTGTGGAGACCACAGAAAGGCATGTTCACTTACCTCTGTCCTAGTGCATTGCATCCATAGTGTTTACTGGTCTGTGTCCCGTGCAAGCCCTGTGAGAACAGTAGGGACTGTGTCTTTGTGTTCACTCTTGTATTCTAAGCATTGGTGTAGTGCTGAGGACAGAATAAGAGTGAATTGTGAACCAATGACTTGGGAAAGGAGAGGCCCTCATACGGGTGACTGTTGGAGGATGCCGTCCTCTGTCAAAGTGGCAAGTTCGGCTTCCTCTTGCCTCTATGTTGTTGCTATTTTATACAGAACTTGATGGAGACAGGATTTGGAGATGTGGTCGGTGGAAGGAAAAGCAGATAGCACATGCTGTGTTCATGGAGATGTGTGGCTTTGGCACATATCAATGCCTTATTACTATGAAGAGTAAAACTCTCCATTGTAATTTGAACTGTCTGCTAGAAAATGGCTACCTTATTTCTTGCCTTCCCCAAAGGTGCATGTTGGCATTTTGTGACATGCTCTTCCTTTATTTTCTCCCCTATGACTACCTATCAGTTTGAGCTAGTGTAAATATTACCTCTACTCCAGTAACCTGGGTAAGATCTATTAATGACCTGTCAAGTTTTTAGCTTTTCAGTGTTTAGAGGAAGGATGCAAAAAGTGGCATGTTCTCTGATTCACCTTCCTTCAGTATTTCTGGTGAATAGCTTCATAAATCCAAGTCTTCCCATTAAATGTGGTTCTGACTCTTAATGTCTTACTTTCCCAGCTCAAGTGCAAGCCCTCTTATAGCTGATTCTGTGACTTATTTTTACACAGTCTAGGGTTTACAAAAAGGAAATTATCAGTAAATACTTGTTGAATTAATGGCCAGTATTTAACTGTGTTGAAGCAGTTAAAATGACCTTCCCAAGACGGTGGTATGGTATACTTTATGAATTACTGAGTCAGTGAAAACCTCCAAGGATCTTGGGCAATCTATCCAGTCCAAGTGCTAAATAAAGTTCCACTTTGAGATATAAGCTAAGCCTTACCTCTCAGGCCTGCAGAAATATCTTTTGTAATTCTGACTCTAAAGGAGTTGGTTGTGGTAAATGTTAAGGTTTCTACTCTGTGAGTTGAGCATCAATACTTCCCTTCAGAACTGTGGCCCTCTCATCTTTATTTTTTAATTTGTAAGTCTATTAGAGCTTGCCTGTAGTATAAAAGATGGCCTGTAGGTGCCACTCTCTGCTTTGTATCATTGTACAGGCACAAACTCACAGGCCTACACCTCAGAGATTTAACTAGTTAAGCCAGTGGTTCTCAACCTTCTGAATGTCATGGCCCTTTAATACAGTTTCTGTGGGTTGCGACCCATGGGTTGAGAATCGCTTAGTTAAGCAGAATTAGCAATGAGTCAACATTTAAACCTCTAAATATATTCTCCTTGACCTGGGCCATATCCGTTAGAGTGTCTCAAGGCATGGTTCTCAAGGCACGTAAGGAGAACTGCCTTACTTGTTAAAATGATGGTTTCCTGAGCTCCAAAGTATAATGGATGTGCAGAATCAGAGTCCTTAGGGAAGGCACCATGAATCTGAACTATTTTAGGAGCTCCCAGGGGATTCTTACACGCACTAAGTTTGAGAATCATTTAAAGTAGTCAGTCACCTTCCTTCTTCAGAGCTCCCTAAGTAGGCACATTGGATTGGAGTTCATCGTAAGGAAGTAGGGAGCAGTTTTTGAGAAATCAGTTTGTTACATTAAAAACAATAAAACAGTGTCCTACTTTCCCCCTGTAAATTGTATTTTTAAAATGCAAGGTATACAAAGAAGTTGGGAGGAGGAAAGGGAACAAAAATTAGATAAGCAAAAATATTTTTTTCTTTTCTATCAGTTTCCTTGCAGTGTGGTATCCATGGCCACCAAACAGAGCATCTGTAATAAGTCACTGGGGCTCTTGAAGGAGATGGTGAAGTTTCGTTCTCTTATGGTGCTTTTTAGCCATTCAGTGTTTGTTCAGTTTCTGCTGATGGAGAATTTGCTATTCAAGAGCTTCACAAGTCAGGGGTCAGCCCTCATTCTCTCTAACTCAATTTTCTATGCAAGAAGCATCTGCTTTCTCTGCCTAATTGGAGGCACTTCTCCTTCTGAGTGACACTGGAGTGACCTGTCATGAATATACCCAGTGCACAGAAAGCATGGACAAGTATGTAGTGTCCTGGGCACAGAGTGAGGGGCAGGGGGAAGGGCAGTGTGTGGACCTGGCCACACAGGCAGAATCTAAATGGCCTTAGGGAGTAGCTCTGCCTTCCAATACTCTTCCTGAAGAATATTGGCACCAGGCTTCATTTTGTCTCTTCCTTGCTTCTCCGTCTCTCCTCTCCATACATCTCTCTTCCAAACCTTCTACCTCTCCTGTGTTTATGAGTGACAGAACAGAAAATCTCCTGTTTTCATGAGGTACAGAACAGAGACTCAAAGAACTGCCAATTTAGTTGCACTTAAGAAAGTGGAGCTTCTGTGTGGTGTGAGAAATGTGTCTTCTTTAGGGATGCAGGAATCACCTGACTGTGGGGTCTTTTCAACTCCACAGGGAAGAGCAGAGAGAGGGGGTGGAAGGCCCCTCTGCAGGGGCTCTGGACTGCTGCATATTGGGCCTCTGTCAGTTACAGCCAGGGGGAAAGCCAGAGTGGGGCAAGCTCTGAAGGCCATCCCAGGTACTGTGCCCCCAGGGGTGCTGCCAGCTGTTTCTCTTTCTGGAAACAGTTTCAGAACATAAGTGCCTGAGGAAATATTTAGAGGGCCACAGTGGACATTCCTACCCCTTGGGTCAAGGCCAGCTATAGTCCTTGCTATGGGAAATGTGCCCAAGTGTAGGGAAATGCCTTCTGAGGAGGGGCCCAGGTGCAATATTCAGCATTGGATAGAAATGGTTGACAGGCATTTTGGGTCCCATCTTGGTGCCAAGAGAGAGATGGTGGGGGGAGGATTGTCAAGACTTGTTAGCACTCAGGGAGACCCACCAAGTAGTGGCACCCAGCTTCTGGGATGTATGGGGTATCCGCTCAGAGCCAGGGGGTATGTAGCTGTCAGGGTCTGCAGTGGGCCACCAGGGACAGCAGGACTCAGGGTCTTAAGTCTCCTCTGTCTGCATATGTCCTTGAATAGGTCTTTCTCTTTGTGTCTCAGCACCTTGTCTGTGAAATGAAGGGTTTGGGCTTGCTATGCCTTAAGTCTTGACTTGACCTTATAAATTATAGGCTTTGGTGAGATGGCTTTTCTTTTAGGGACCATTTGAGATAATTATAATGATAGCTGGTTACAACAGTGTCAGCTGCTCAAAGGTGAAATAGGTTCTCTATCAGGTGGTGAACTTCTTGTTACTAGGGCTCTTCAGGAAGGCAGCAAAGAACACCTATAAGTGATGATTGCATGAGGATCATCTAATTATTAAAATATTAGATTCCTAGGCCTCAACCCACTCACAGAGACTCCAATTTGGCAGGCTTGGGGTGGGACCTGGGAATTTTCCTGAAGAGCAGTCTGGATTGATGTGCTGCTGGAGAAGGTCCAGGAAGTTGGGAAACCTGTAGACTTTACCCCCACTGGATGCTCACACAGCATGGGGTCCAGATAAAGCTTTTGACAAATCTGTTGGGGAAGGAATCTAGAGTAGAACCTTTATAGAGGACCACCTCCCAACACTGACCACCTCGTTAAGTTGGCCTAATTTTCACAGACTGGACATGTATCACATGTACATATCAGGGCAGTAGGCCTGGTTTCTTATGTTGACCACTTTCATATGTTTACTAGTTCACTATAGTGCCTTGGATAATCAACTTACAGAGGGTCTACCATACTTGATTTTGATTAACTCAGTGTTTCTAAAGTTGCATGTGGGACAATATTTTGTGTAAGAGGAGAGGGAACTCCTATTCTGAGGCAAGAAACTGCTGCTTTTGTGGTTACTGGGAGGATCCATGGCAATGTTGTTCAGTAGAAATACAACAAATAAGAGGAAATTTTAAACTTTTTTAGTAATGACTCTAAAAATGTGAACAGAAAAAATAGAAAAGGAAAAATTGTAAAAGAAAACAGGCAAACTTATTTTTAATAGTTTATCTTCCTTTACCTAGAATATCCAAAATATTGTAATTTCAGCATATAACCAATATAAAATTATTAATGTGATTTTAGCACTTTTTGTCCCCCTACTATGCCTTTTAAACTGGTATATATTTTACACTTGCAGTCCATCTCAGCTAGGACTGGCCATGATCCAAGTCCTTGATGGCCGCATGGGGCTGGTAATGGGGTGTCAGGAGGGTAATTAGACAAGGCGGGTCTGTGAGGCATTTGTTACTCAGTGTGTGATCCTAAACTCAGCAGTGACAGCATCGCCTGGGAGCTTATTAGAAAGGCAGAATCTCAGACCCAACCCCATCTACTGATTTATAATTTGCATTCACCACCATCCCATGAGACTGTGCATGAAGTTGAGAAGTGCTGTGTTAGATGACCTTTCTTCCAATCCCATTTTTTTGTTCCTCAAATTCTGTGTGGATGTGATTAGCCAGTAAGTATTGCTAAAGTGAGAAACAGGCGCCCCAAGTGCAGAGTAGAAGTGGTTTGGCATATGGAATTGGAATTGCTGCTTGGCCCCTGACCCTGTAAAGGGGTCCTGGGATTCCTGGGTGCAGGATGGACATATCACACTGCTATAATCTGTTAATTTTAATCTTAATCAGGGTTGATCCCTGGATCCTAAATATGCTGGCTGTTACAGGGCTGCAGTCTTCCTCACTGACAGAGCCTAGCCAGGAGTGGAAGGCCCCTAAGCATGAACTGCTGTCTGCCCACCCACGGCTTCCCCTTTCTTCCCAGTTCAGCATGCTCTAAAGGTAAAATTCCATGAATTCTTCATATGTAGAGGGAACAGAGTGAGGGTACAACACACTGGAAGAGCAAGGGGGAGTCTGGGACCACATGGGATCTTCATATCTCATGAGTGCCACAGGTGCTGGCTGACCCCTTCCTAAGCAACCTGCATCATACTCCCTGCCATGAGAAGGGCTTTCAGGGAGGGGGAGGGGACGAGGGAGGTGAGCTGGCAGAGGCTGACTCCGGGAGGCTTTGTTCTCCTTTGCTGCCCTGAGAGCCCAGCTATGGCCATTTTCTGTTTCCTCTGGGTCACATGTTCCAAGTCCTGTTTTCCTCCATTGGTCTCCTTGAAGAGTTTTCCTGGTACGCTCATCTGCTGGGCTAGGAATGTGTGCCTGGCTGGAAGACTGGGGCTGACATTTGGGCTAAGACTTGTGTTTCTCCATGTAGGGTTTGGGTGAACGGATGACTCTCATGGTGGGTATCTTTGGCCTTACAGTTTGGACAGAAACACTTCGTGCTTGTCACCTCCACCCCTTTCCAGAATCCTCTGTCACTCTGTCTGCAGGAGTCTCTTAGAAACTCTGCTCCTAAGAGGCAGAAGATGGCAGGGAACAGCTGCCCTGTCTCTGTCACCTGGGCAAAGCCCTATGATCACAGGCTCTCACACAGGCTTGTCCCACCCAGGGACTCTTTGGTCCTAGTTTTACCATTGACTAGTCTTAGGATCCAGTGACCTCCTCAGTTGCCTAGTGTCTCTGTGACTGTGTTCAGGAGCCTGAGCTGTTCCACTAGGTTGTCTGGAGCTGGAGCTCAGCTGTTTTGTCATTTTTAATAGCACCTGCTGGGTGCTTTGGGGACTATGGGGTTTCATGAGCCAATCAAGCTTTTATCTTTTTCTCCCTCAGATTCATTAATTGACCCCACTGTGTCCCCCTCTCCAATTCCCTTGGACTCACCTGTGTTCCTCTGATCCAGCCTCTCCAGCCATGCTCATTCCCATCTTTGTGCCTTTGTAACTAGCCAGGAAAGATCTCTCCCCCTTTTCTTCCAAATTCTACTTGCCCTCGAAGACTCATTGCTAGTCTCACTTCTTCCTGAAAGCCTTTCCTGATAATTCTAGGCCTTGCCAATCTCAGACTTCTGTTGTACTTAAATAGTCTGCAGATGAGTCAAAAACCATGCATTGACACATATAAGGAGTCAAGGGAAGTGCTGAGGACACAGAGATGAGCTAGGTGGGTATGACCTCTGCCTCATTATTCAGGGAGGAAGCTGTGTACAGGAAACCATTACCAATAATTAGTAAATTAATTGCAAATGTGAATGCTCTGGAAGACGGCATGATGGGTATTGTGGGAGTGTCTCGCAGGGAGACAACCTCAGACAAGGCATTGAGAGAAACAGAGAGAGCTTCTCTCTCTCCACTGGAGTTCTCTCCCTCTACCAGGAGCTTTAGTGTTTTCTGTATTCTTTTCTGTGAATAGATTCAGTCTTACCACTGGGGGGTGAGGGGAAATAATGTAATGAAGAATAATAAAATACATGTTAATTACAAAATGAAAAAAAAAAAGAAAGAAAGAAAAAAATCATATAAAATGGGCATGCTTTTGAGCTGGTGGTCTCCAAAGTGGGATGAGAAAGAAAATCAGGTGGAAAATAAACATCAATCTTGATAATTAAAAAAAAAAAAAAGCAGCAGTGTTTAACATGAGAATTGAAGAGTGGGTATCTGTGAGCCCCATGAAGGAGGTCAGTGGAGCTGGGGAGGTGAAGGAATGGAATTGCAAGACCATGGTGGCAGGGCCTTTCCTTGCCACGTGCCGTCACCTTGCATTGTGGCATATGTATTAGCCTTTCTCCACCCTCTAATTAGGCCCGAGTTCCTTGGATTCAGAGGCTGCGTGGAGAACCCTCTGATTTCTTCCCTGCAGCAGTGGTGTGCTGTTGTCTGTGACTTTGAGGGCTGATTGATACATATTCAAAAGTTTTGTGAGCTGGTTAATGCACATAGATTGTTGGAAATTGGCCATGATTAGAATCTTTACACTAGGGTAATTGGTGAATGCTAGAAAAGTGGGATCTTTTATTTATCCTTTCAGTGAGCTGGTGTGGAAGCATTTAACAATACCCACCCTGCCCATGGGCATGGAGCCGGGCATGCATAGAGGTGGCAGTAGGATGGCGAAGGAACTCAGGATAGGGTCACAGACATTGGCTGGTCAAGTTGTTTAGCTTCTCTGAGCTTCAGTTCCTTGTTTTTTAAGTGGGACAGTGAGATAGATTTGAAAGAAGGGCTATGAGAAGTAAAAGACGAGAGCTGTTCAACCTAGAAGTCTTGGTTCAGGTCAGACTAACCAGTTCCTGCTGATTTTTTTTCCCATCATTCAGTTACCCATGTGTTCTTAAGAACTGGAAACATCTATTCTCTGTCCCCTTTGAATTGTTTTTAAGTACAGCTTAAAGTTTTACCTAGGGCGGTGCCTGTGGCTCAACGGAGTAAGGCGCCAGCCCCATATGCCAGAGGTGGCAGGTTCGAACCCAGCCCTGACCAGAAAAAAAAAAAAAAAGAAAAAAGAAAGTTTTACCTGAAACATACACTACTCTCTGTCATGTTTAATTTCACAAGCCATCTCCCATTCTTTCTTAAAGAGAATGGGGTATGTACCTTCCTATCAAGCATAAACTCTGTGAATAATTGTTGTATTCACTTATAATCCCCTCCACAGCCTCACTCTGCCCACTCCTGAGCTTCAGTTCTTGGCTTTTGACTGAACAGACCATCCCAGCCCTTCCCCAGGGCAGCAGGCAGAGCGCCCTGCCCTCTCTGGAGGCCCTCTGAGATTGATGACTCGATTCTGCCAGGACACATTGTTAACCCCGTGCCCCAGCAGGTGCATGGCTGAGTAGCAGCCCTGTCTTTGGAGGCCAGTGTTGTTCCTCACAGGGTGTCTGCCTCGTGTTGATTATTTAAGGATAATATTTCTGGCAGCGGAGCAAACGAGGCGGGAAATGGCTTTTGCGGGTGATTAAATGCTGAGATGGTGTGGCAGCTTTTGTCTGTGCCCTGAGTCCCAATTACCTGACAAGAAAGATAGATCTGACCAAGAGTTCCTCTTTGCGACTTGGTTCTGAGGGCTGTAGGTAGTGAGATATGACAGCAGGACATCCAGAACTAGGATCCAAGAACAAAAGGGGGCAAGGAGGAGTGATCCACATGGGAACTGGTCCGGCTCTTGCCATAACTTGATGTGCAGAGTCATATTCCATCTGCGCCTTAGTTTACCTCTCCATGAAAGGATGGGTTTGAACTGCCTGGTTTTCCCTCTCAGCTCTGAGATTCTGTGATTTTATGAACTTCACCAACGAGCAGAGACATTCCTGTTTAGGCTTGTTTTATGTTGTAATTCCCGAGGACATTTTTCTAGTGGACTGTACTCCAGAGACTCTAATTATTTCTTGTTAGTCAAGAATAATTTTAACAAGCAGCAGTAAGCTATGAGGAGCATGGTGTGTGCGCGTGTGTGTTCACTTTCAGAGTGTTCTTGGGAATTGAGTTTAACTCAACAAGCCATTTATTGAGTGTTCACTCTTGGGATGAAGTATGGTGTACTTGAAGCAAGCGTGGGATTTGGAGTTCGAAAACTGATTTTTAGTCTGAGGTTTTCTGTGTATTAGCTGTGGCCTTGGGCACACAGTGACTTAAGCTTTCTGCATCTCAGTTTCTTCGCCTATGAAATGGGGATAGAACGAGCCCCCTCCTCCCTGAGGAATACTTGAGTGTGTGGAGCACGAAGCACAATGCTCAAGGTTGGACATGCTAAATCAATGTCACTCCTTTCTCTAGAGCAGGTGCAGACCTTGGTTAGGTGCTAGGAATACAAAGATGTGTGTAAGTCAAGGTTTTCCTGTCTTTAAAGACACCTGCTGACCTCAGGCACACAGACATCCGGGATGTGGTGGGAGCCTCTGACCTTGCTTGCAAGAGAGGAGATATTCAGCTCATAGTCTTGAAATAGAAAAACAATGGCCAGGGTGCTCCTGGTGATAATCAGGAAATGAAAATACAGTGCAGATGGGGCTAGTTCTGTAAGGACAGAACGACAGACTTCAACACTGTTTTGGGCTTCAGGATGGCTTTTAGACTGTCCCTCTTGGCTACTAGTACCATACGTAGAACCTTCCAGACAGAACATCATTGGCATTTATGTTTCCAGAGATGGCCTTGTGCCATGGGGTGGGATTCTACAGCTTAGAAGGAACAGCCCCTTAAAGCTAGAGATTTCTTGTTTTTCTGGGAGACAAAGTCTGCTCACTTTTGAATAGCAAAAAGGTAGAAGCAGAGACGTGTCAGTGCTTCTGACCCCTGGCAAGTGCTTGATAATGTGGCTGTTTCCCTCCTGCCCTTCTCTCCTTCCTTTCCTTTCATTAAAGAAGCAAAGGTTGAGAACACTTGTTGGTTCAAGCCATAAGGTTCTTGAAATGAGGGAACCTGCTACTTGGCTCTGGAAGATTCCAGGCTGACTGGGGAGACAGACATATACATCAGGCTGCTCAGAAAAGTATTACAGGTGCTAAGGAGTGCTGGAAAGGGTGGGGAAGGCACAAAGTAAGTAGGATTCCACCTGGAGGTGTGAGACCTGTGACTTCATGCAAGGGTGTGTAGAAGGGGTGTCTGTGAAACACTGGTGATGTGGGGAGGTTTTGTGGAGGAGGTGAGCCCTGTGGTATTTACTAAGTCTTCCTTCAAGCCATGGAACTATTCTCTAACACTCTCCAAGGTGGGGGAATTCTTGAGTCTATTTTGAGTTCTTTTTGTTGGGCCAGCTCAAATGTTGCCAGACATTGCAAGGGTAGTTGGGGTTGGCAGGAAGCCCTCATCTGAAAGTCAATTACATTTGCCTTTTGAAAATGGGACAAGACATTTATGCTTAATATTTGGATTTTTTTGTTGGTTGTTTTTAAGCACTTTTTTCAAGTAACGCTCTGCTAGTGAAATATAATTAATTTCAAATGGAATTAAGTGTCTATTGTGTGTAGAATACCCTTGCCAAATAATTACATCAAATACAGTTTGCAAGGAAGGTCATCTTTTTATCTTTACTTAAAGGGTGGTCTAGAATCCAAACTTGCTCTCTGCCTACCTCTGAGAAACATCTATAGCCTTTTCTTGGGTCTTTACCCAAAATTGCTGTATCAGCTCATCCTTCTCCAAGAACTTGGGTCAGGAAAAAATTGTAATACTCAGAGAACTTTTCTGTATCATCTTCGCTGAAGGTATCAGCTTTAATAAAAATAAAAGGACCGTGCTTATTCAGCAGCAGGGGAAAAATAAATAAAACCTCACAAAGCCCTGCATAATTCTCCTTTGTTACATGACAACGGGGAGGGATGAGGAGAGGAGGGGGGAGGACATGAGGGAGATATTGAGTTGTTGAATAGAGCAAGGGCAAACATCAGAGGGTGGTAGGCAGAGAATTTGGGGAGCATCTCACATGTCCAGGTCACAGCGCCACCTGCAGGCATTTTCAGATGTCTGTGTCTGTTTTTTCTCTCTGAGAGACCAGGGACAAGCTTTCCTTTGGCCTCACCTTCTCGTGATTGGGAATGGTCTCACCTTTGAGGAGCTCAGAACCCGAGGTGACCTAGCGATACTCCTGTTTAACCTGATGATTTTGCAAATGAGGAAACTGAGACCCAGAGGAGGAACGTTCAGCAGCTCCCTGTCTGCTGACAGGTCCGTGAACGTGTGAGAGTCTGCCCCAGGTACACATGGAGCTGCAGGTGCACTCTGGAGTCCCAGGCTGTGAGCTCCCCACTGCTCTACTCCGATTTAGCTCAGGAAGGGGTTTGAACTGAGAGAAGGCTGGGACTTCTGCAGGAAGGACTTTGCCTTCACAACCTATTTGTTCCTGTTCCCCAATTCTGTGATTTTCAAACAGGGGTAATTCTGCCTTCCGAGGGATATTTGGATATATCTGAAGACATTTGTCACACCTAGGGGGAGAGTGCTACTGGCATCTAGTGGTTAGAGGCCAGGGATGCGGCTCCACATCTGCAGTGCTGAGGGTGGCCTCGCAGGCAGCAAAGAGTTATTTGCCCCAAACGTCAGTAGAGCTGCTGTCCAAAACTCGGCCTGCCTGATTGTGTATGTGTGTGTGTGTGTGTGTGTGTGTGTGTGTGTGTGTGTGTGTGATGTATTTGAAAGAGATTAGGGTTAGTGTGACTGCATTGAGGGTGCTGATACCATTGGGGGGTGGATTAGGCTCCTGTTTTTATAAACTTGCCCAAGCATTTGCCTTATGCATATTCCATTTTAACCAGGGTGAGTTGATATCTCAGAAAGACAGAGAGAGTACAATGGTGGTTACCAGAGCCTATGAAGGGGAGGGGAGAGGGAGAAAGGAAGAGAACTTGGTTAACAAAGTTGGGTACAAAAATACAGTTAGAAGGAATAAGTTCTAGTGTCCAATAATACAGTAGGGAGACTATAGTTAACAGCTATTTATTGTATATTTCAAAATAGCTAGAAGAGAAGAATGGGAATTTTCCTGCCAGAAAGAAAAGATAATATTTGAGGTGTTGGCTATCCATCCCAATTATCATGATGTGATCTTTACCTATTGGATACATATTTTGAAATATCACAGGTACCCACACAATAGGTAAATGGGTATAACTCTTATGTATCAGTTAAAAAATCTCTAAGCCCTACTCCATATATGTTGAATCAGACTCTCCAAGAGTAGGCCCAGGAATCTGTATTGTTACTCTGCTTCAAAGTATGTTCTGATACTGAACCTGTTTGGGAAATAATGATTTAGTAGCAGCGTTAGCTGAATGTCTGTTATTTGTTTATTCAAATAAATTTGGATTTTAACCTCAGCTCTGCCAAACCTTGTGACCTTGGGCAAGTCACTTATTCTTCCATCCTGGATTGTCTCATTCTTAAAGAAGGATGACAGTATCTACTTTATGGTTTGCAGTGAGCTCCTGGCCTGGCCCCTGGTCAGCAGTGGTGCCTAACAGTCATCAACCACTTATGTTCCAGGCATCATGTAAGTGCTTTTAGGTTATTTGCTCTCTGTAGCCTCTTAGCAGCACTGTTTTATAGCCAGGGCACATTATAGGTACTCTGATTATGGTAGGGTGACTAGTGTACCCCCACGTGATGTCCACTCTGAATGCCTTGGAACTTGTGAATGGCACTCTGATGGCAAAGAGGACTTTTCACGTATGATTAAGATAAGGTACTTGAGATGTGGAGATTATCCTGGATTACCTTGATGGGGCTGATAAAATCACAGGGGTCCTTATAAGAAGCAGGCAGATCAGAGGAAGCAGAAGATGGAGCAGTGGGAGCCAGTGATTGGAGTGGTGCGAGGACAGGGTATGAGCCAAGGGCAGGTGCCAACTTCCAGAAGCAAGAACAGGCAAGGAAGCAGATGCTCCCCTGGAGCCTGCAGAGGGAGCCAGCCCTGCTGGGGCGCCAGCCCTGGAAGACTCATTCCAGACTTCTGACTTCCAGAACTAGAAGAAAATAAGTTTATGTTTTCTTTAAGTTCACTTGTTATAGCAGCCACAGGAAATGAAAGTGCTTACTACCATCTCATATCCAGAGATTCTGAGCTCTGTGCCAGGCAATGCCAAGTGGTACAAGGGAAGAGATATACACGTGATGGAAAAAGGCCAGGAGAAAGACCAGGCATGTAATCATGCCTGTAATCCTAGCACTCTGGGAGGCCAAGGAGGGGAGGATCACCTGAGCTCAGGAGTTCAAGACAGCCTGAGTAAGAGTGAGATCCTTTCTTTACAAAAAATAGAAAAATTATCTGGGTCAGGTGGTAGGTACCTGTAGTCCCAGCTACTTGGGAAGATTAGACCAGGAGGATCAATTGGACCCAGTAGTTTGAGGAGCATTAAGCTGTGCTGATGCCGCAGTACTCTAGCCTAGGTGACAGAGTAAGACCCTCTGTCAAAAAACAAAACAATCCCCCAAGAGTTCTTTTCCCCAGTAAACCCCCACAAAGGCTGGAGAACTTGCATCAGAGAGCAAATGAAAATACACAAGAGCAAAAGTTGGGCTTAAGAGGTACTATGTGTGCAGGAGAGCTCTGCGGAGGAAGTGGGAGGGCCGTGGGCCCTGGGTTCCTCAGCTTGTCTTGTAAAGCTAGTACAGTGTCCCAGAAACAGGGTCTTACCCAGTCTTCGCTGTCCGCAGATGCTGATCCTTCAGTCCGGTCCCCTGCCCTCTCCTTTCCCACAGGCTACTGTGGCCCCTGCTGCTGGTAGACGTTTTCCAGCAGCAGCTTTGCCCCCCATGACCCTGATTGGAGAGGCTGGCAGGTGAGGCCCGTCTGTCTTCATGCTCCATCTCCCACAGCCACACGAGTCTCTACCCTCCCCAGCTTCACCCCACACTGTCCCACGTCAGTCGATGAGGGCAGTGTGAGTGCTGAGTAATGAGGTTATTAGAAGTATGAATTATTTAAGGAGACATGCACATGATTATCCTGTCGCTAGTCCAAGGGAGGTGTGACACATGGTCACCCTCTGCACACTGCCCTTTTGCTTGCAGGATTAGAAGGGAGATGGAGGGTGGGGCAGGGGGTGGATATGGGTGAGGGGTGAGCACATAATGGAATTGGCTACATTGTGGAGGTTTAGAAAGAGTTACCCTCAGAGAGGAGGCAGATTAAAAAAAGAAAAACTCAAACAACAGAGAGTAATTTGATAAAGTATTTTTGGCTCCAAGACTCTGTGACTTGGAAACTCAAGAGAACTAGCACGTCACACGTTTAGAGGCATCTGTGAGCACACATACCAATATGATCACTATAATTATAGTAATAATAAATGTTCTCTCGTGGTGTGACTTGTGGAGGTCATCCTGAGATGAGGAAGTGAAGAAGAAAACAGGTGGAAAGGGAGGCTATTAATAAACCTTAGACACAGCCCTCAGCGTCCTTGCCCACAAGGAACCATTCCAGGAAGACAGTGAGACAGTGAGCCCCCTGGGCCTGATATCATGAGCCCTGGGCAGCTGCTTTTATTTCCAAATGGTCTGTCTTATAGATGAGTTTCCTGATTCTGGTTCTTGCTCCTGTTTGGCCCTGGAGGGTCCTCTTTGAGTCAAAAGCACCTTTCCCTTTTCTGAGGGACTAAGGTGGAAAACCAGATCTCTGGGTCGGATGGGAGATAAGTACCATTTCTGCCACAGTATGCTGAATGAAGGCTCTGAACTAGTCACCCTTACAGGGAGGCCAGGCCCAGAGTTGTTCATAAGCTTGTGTCATTTGACAATTATCCAACATTTGTTTAGTGTCTGCTGGATGATCCTCCTCGTTCTCAGGATCCAGAAGTGTCAGATAAGATCTCTCCTGGGAAGGGCTAATAACACACAGGTACTAGCTATTGAATATTATTATCATTACTATTACCAGCACTGCTGGGAGAATAGTCCCTAATACCAGAGTAATCTTGTTAGGCGATACGTTAAATGGCTTTCTCAGCTACTGGTAAGCAACAGATGGGGAGTGCTGCTATACCAATGTAGATGTGCTTCACACAGAAAATTGGTTTTCCTGGACATCAGAGATGACGGAAGCTGCAGGCAGGGTAGTAGCAACACTGATCTCTAACACCTGCAGGACACCTTATAGCTCAGTGCTCACCTTTGCGTCTCATTTGATCTTTATAGCATCAAGTCAATAGTGAGTCATCTGCAGCCCAGAGAAGTTAAGTAGCTTGCTTGTGTCACATAGCCAGCAGGTGGAGGAGCTGGAGCTTGAACTGCTGTGATGTCAAGGCAACTATTCCTGCCCGCCACCACAGCTGCCTTCCCCACAGAATGTTTTGTATTCATATAGACTACAGGTGTCACAGTACTTCATGGCTTCAAAGTCCTGCCACCTCCTTTGATTCTTACAGAGATGGAGTGCACCACACCAAGTAGGGTTGGGTTTCTTCCATGCATTTCAGGAGCACCAGCTTTGTAGACAGCCTGGCCTTGGGTGATGCACTGGCTAAGGTACTGGAGTATATGGGAGAACACACACACACACACACACACACACACTCTGTCTCTCTCACCCACCTCAAGAAACAAAAAAAGCAACAGGACAAACAAAAAGCAGTAATCGAAGGCTGCAACTGAAAACATTTCCTGTGTCGTTTGTTCCTCACTAATTGCCAAATATCAGGTGTCTTTTTCCACATCCCAGAAGGTGACAGCATATGGCAGGTAGATTTCATCCAGAGCCCCCATTTCCTGGTACTCTCGAGGCCTGATTTGAGCTCTTGCTGGTGTCCTGGTCTTTGGTACCAGGTCAATCTTCCTGGTCCTCTGCTCTGGACACCTCTGGGGTCTGCTGCCTTTTTCTGCCATCATCTGTCCCCCTAGGAGTGGGTGATGAATGAACTGAGATGACAACAGGATGGAGTTACAGATGTTTACAAGACACACTGCTGGTTGTGTGTCTGCCTGTAGAGTGGGGTGCATGTGTGTGCACGGAGGTATGTATACCACAAACATACTCACAGACATATTTGAGCTGAACTTCCCCTCCACATCCAGTAATTTGGGGTAGGAGCCATGTTATCCTGTGCGGGGATCATTCGTCTCACTAGCTCCGATGCAGCATTATTATTTTAAAGCCTCCTTTATGATGTTTCCAGTGACTGACAGGCACCGTCAAACTTCTACCTAATACGCATTGAGCCTGGAGTTGTTGACTTGGCTTAGGGAGATGTCACCTGCAGGTCCAGCCTTGTTCACCTGCACTGAGACTGCCATTCATTTCAGCTTCTCTCTCCCAGGGAAGGAAGATGTGGCAGGAAGGATGTGGGTTGGGCAATGGTATCCTTTGTCTGGGCTGTGCCTCTCCCTAGGGCAGGCTTCCCCAAGCATGGTGTCACTGAAAACTGGGAGGACATAGTCGTGAGACTTTCAATAAGAAGACAGTGTAAGGTGCCTAGGTCACTTTGCTCACAGTGCAGCGACTACACCTCCAAATGGCCGTCAGCCTGTTCTTGGATACTTGGAGGATGTGTAGATCACTCCATGCCAAGGCAACACGTCTGCCATGGGGACAGAGCACTCCTTTTTAATTTTTGGTCAATACGTGGGCAAATTGGAAGCGCACTGGGCGAAGAGATGGATGTGAGCTGGACCCTTCTGCTTGTTACTGATAGATTAAGGGACTGTGGGCAAAAGCTCTCTGGGTTTCAGTTTCTTTTGACTGTGAAACTGAGAGGCTCCCAGTTTCTGGAAGGTTTTCAGGTATTACAAAGAAGTGTGAGGTGAGGGTTAGGTGTTGGATAGGAATCCAGCCATAAGGACTCAGAATAGTTATGATTTTGTGTTTTACATATGGGGTTTGAGTCATTGATTTTTGTAGTTACCTCTTTGTTTTTTAAACTTGTTTAAATAGGTTCTTTTTCTATTTTTTTAGGATCTTTGGAATCTGGAAATCACAACAGTGTATTTGGTAGAATAGTATTATCTTGAATCCATGTTACACGCAATGATTCTAATTCCTTATCTGAGATAGCCCTCCTAAAAGCCTCAATCTTCCTAAAGTCATGGGGGTTGTAAATGTGAATGTCAGAGGCAGCCCTGGCCAGAATGGTGAATTAAGACAAGTTTGCGCATTCTCTTTCCTTCCTTTCTCTCTTCCTTTTCGACTCCAAGTGTTTCTGCTGGTTTCCATTCTCTGTAGACCACTGGACTTGCCAGCTCTCATGGTGGGGAAGTTATCTGGCAGCCTTATCCCTGGATAGAGTGTTAGCTAATGATGATTTAGAGTTTTAATATGCTCCCAAGTATTTGGAACTTCTGAAGCCCCCAAACCAAAACTTTTCCTAGAAAATAAAACAAAACAACCCTACCCCTCAATACTCTAATGATAAAGTTGGAGGCTCTAAGATAATGTTGCAGGAAGTTGTGTGTGTGTGGAGGGGGGTCAGGGGGAGCTGTTCCCATCGCTTTCTCAGGATTCGTTTGCCTTAGAGCCTGTTTGTAATTTTGCCTTACAGAGTGTTTTCACAAGTAAATCCTTTGGAATACTAATCCTAAATGCTCTGAGATAAAAGGATTCTGTGGCATATGCCTTTGGGAAAATGCTGGGTATTATGTTTCCCTCTTAGAGATTTACAGTGCACTGTGATCTATTTCAGGATCTGAAAAATCCATCAGAGAAGAATCTTGGTTATCTTTGTTTAATCCTGGGTTTCCCTAAACTGTTTGACCACACTATCCTACTTTCCTCTAAGGAACAACTGCTAACATTCCCGAGAACTGGTTTCCCCAGACCGTAGTTGGGAGATTCCAGAGCAGTGCTTCTTACCTAGGGATGATTTGGCACCCATCCCTTCAACCCTTAGGGAATTTTGGCAATGTCTGAAGACATTTTTGGTGCTCACAAGTTCATGGAATGGAGGGAGAGTGCACCTGGCGTCTAGTGAGTGAGTAGAGGCTGGGGAGGCTGCTGTCCAGCCTATGTTACACAGGACATTCACTCAAGACAAAGAATTATCAGCCCCCAAATGTCAGTAGGGCTGAATTTGAGGAACTATTCCAATGATAGGCTGGGGCAGGATCTGTTTAAATGCAGGGCAAGGCCCTGAAAAAACAGGTGCCCAAGCCAGGCCTTTCATGATGAGGAACATTTTCTGAACAATGGTGAAGGAGCCACACCCATGTGGTATTTCCCTGAACATTGTCACAGCAAATGCAGAGCTGGGCTCTCCTTCATGCTCAGAGGCAGAGACGGCCTTCCTGACTTGACTCCCTGTGCTGTGGGCCAGGACAAAGGGCCCCCTCTTAGGGCAGAGTCTGGGATCAAGGCTGACAGGGCTCGTCACCTGCTTCTTATCCTCCCTTCCCAGAACCCAGTGGCTCAGCACCATTATGGAAGGAGTCTGTATTCCCAGTGTGCAGCTTGTGCTTTATTTATTTCTTTAATCTCACCCCAGACCTCTTTTGTTTTTCTTGGGCTGACAGGGCTCTGCTGCTCATTCTGGAGATGATGTTGACTCAGTAGAAAAAAAATGTGCTTGTTGTCAGGCACAAGAGTGTTTCTGGGATAGGGATTCTTTAAGTCTCTGTGATTTATCTGTTTCCATAAAGCAGAGTCATGATATGTATTAGTCAGAAGAAGTCCCAGCTGTGGCCTTCCCCGCTCAGTCCACTCCATGCCAGGCCGGGCAGTGTTCTCCACTCAGCCCACCCCCACCATGCCAGGCCGGGCAGTGTTCTCCACTCAGTCTGCCCCATTCCAGGCCGGGCAGTGTTCTCCACTCAGCTCACCCCGTGCCAGGCCGGGCAGTGGGGACCCTTACACTTCTCAAGTGTCCTAATCCTCTAAGTTAGGGAGCATAAAGTTCTTTGGGGCCATGGGTCCCTTTGAGGCTCTGGCAAAAGTAGTAGAACTTTGTGCAGACAAATGCATACGGACAGATACATGCAGGCAGTTTGGCATGTGATTCTGGGTAGTCTGTGGCCCTGGGTGTTAGTCAACTCAGAATTTGGCATGACTGCATGACTAGTTCACAGGACACTCCATGGAGGCTGTGATTGCTTTTGTGGCTCTGGGTTGGGCACCAGCATTGGGTATGCAGGGAGCCGCTTGGATTCTGATCTCTAACCACTGCTGTTCCTGACTGATCATAATTAATACAATGAATCACCACCTCCTTATGTTTTAGCTCATTTATTCATTCATTCAGCACATATTTATTTAGTTCCTATGTGGCAGGTTGTATTTTAACTACTGGGGAGATAATAATAAAAAGACAGTCGTCCTTTATCTCAGTGGAAAAGGATATAGGAATTGAAAGACACACATGTGTGCATGAACACACACACAAAGCAACCAAGAAACCAAGCAAATTGATTTCTGAAGACAGAGGCTGAAACAAGTGGCTTTGGGTATAGAACATGAGCTGGCTAAGAACAAGCCCTTTGGGACTACTGCCCTGAGTCTGGGGACACTGGCTCCCCGGGTCTGTGAGCCACATTAGAGAATTATGTAGGATCAGGCAGGGTCTGTTGTGGTGCTTGGCATTTGGTTCTGGACTCAAGTTCAGCTTAAGAAGCATTTTAGGAACTTTCCAGGAAACCATCCAGAACCTTCCACTATTCCAAGGCAGTGCTGCTCATTCCCCTTTCCAGTGCCCTGGTACAGAGAACTGCAGAAATCCCACGTTCATCCTGCCCCTACCAAGAGTATCAGATGGCTGTGCTGGACTTTGTAGCTAAGTTCAAAGTACTCACCTGTGCAATCCAACAGACCAGCTTCATCGCTGTCAGTCACCAACAGTAGGGACCCCACGGTGACTTCCCATAGTTGTTATAGGCCAGAAGTGGGAGGACACGGCAGCCCCACCTTGGGATTGTAGGACTTAACTCATTAGTTGCGGTCTGTGTTTTACAGAAGGGGGAAGATGTGTGGTCACGGAGGTGGGAGTGGGAAGGGTGATCATATCCTTGTCTCATTGCTGAGCATGGTAGGGCATGAGGCTGACGATTCTGATCTTGGTGTCCTTATTGATGGGGCTCACTGAAGTGGGAGTCTCTACTGAGGGCAGTAATAGTAATTTTGCATACTGATGAACACCTTTGCAGCAGTGAATCATATGAATGCCATGGTTATCTCTGTTTGGTCTGCATTGTTTGGACTCCATAATGAATCATAATGAATCTAATAAAACAACTAGAGCCCTCCCTTCTGACTAGGAGAGGTACTTTGGTCTGTTAATTTTCACCAGGGAGTGCTTTGGGTTTAGCTACCAATACATCCTTACCACCTGATACTCTCAGTGGAGCAGGGTGGGCAGGCAGGATTTCTTTTTCCAGAAACAATTTGTGTCTGCCTGAGATTGTGATGTTCTCCCCTGAAGTGGGACAATGAAGTCCACGCAGTTGTATTCAAAAGAAGAAATTGCTTTTCCAATTGGTACCTACTGGTACCTCTTTTATTCTCCTTTAAAACACACCCAGCCCACTACCCCAGCTCTGAATCCCTAGAGAAATGCAATGTAGGGGAAACGAGCACACAGAAATTACAATTGTAAGCAGGCAATGAGAAACAGCTATAAGCAGGGAGCTCTCTGCCTATGAAAATGGGCGTTACAATTATAGATTTATACAGCTCTATTTTCTGCCTTCAGTGTAGCCTGTCAACATCTCAGACTGAGAAGCTGTTTGCTGCAGTTTGGCCAGCTTCCCTTCAGCTCCCGTGTCAGGAGAGATTTACTGTTCTTACAGGCTCTACTTGTAGTAACTCCCTCCAGATTGGCCTACGGAGTTCATTTTGCTGAAAACCTCTGCTCTGCAGAGACATTTGTTCTGTTTCCTAGCATAGATTCCTGAATGTAGGTGAGAAAGGCAGTGGCTGAGTTGAACGAAAGTGAAAATGGTGCCAAAAGGCCATTTCTTATCGCATTGTAGGAATGGAAGACGAGCAGTGATCGTGATGTCTATCTGTTGGGAACTGTCTACATCAGTACGGTTCATTCATAAATGAAATACTATGCAGCCATGAAAAGGAATGAGGAAGATTTTTCCTCATAAAGACTGATAAAGACTGATATCCATGGTACAACATAAAATGAAGAAAAAATAATGTGTAGTGCAAGATGTATATGATGATTCCATTTGTATAAAAGTAAGAGTGATGTATGTGCCTTATATCTACAGGGACAATCTCTGGGACAAATCCTACTTAGCAGTAGGGAAGCCCTTTATTTTGGTTTTCTTTTGTTTGTTTTTTATGGTTTTTTTTACTTTTTTTTATTAAGTCATTTACACATAGATCATGAATACATTTATGCATATGTGGGTACAATGTATTGATTTTTTAATACAATTTGGAGTGTTTACATCAAACTAATTAATATAGCTTTCTCCTCACTTACTTGATTATTGTGTTAAGACATTTATGTTCTATACTTGATTTGACTTGTACCCTTGCAATATGCTCCATAGCTGTGATACCACCATTTACCCTCCTTCTATCAACCTCCCTCCTCCCCTCTCTTCCCACTCCATTTCTCTCCTTCATCCTGGGCTATAGTTGTGATCTATCTTTTATAAGAAAGTGTGAGTAAATATAAATTGGTTTCATAGAAGTACTGAGTACATTGGATACTTTTTCTTCCTTTCTTGAGATACTTTACTTAGGAGAATATGTTGCAGGTCCATCCATGTAAACATAAAAGGAGTAAAGGAGTCTCCATCCTTTTTTAAGGCTGCATAGTATTTCATGGTATACATATACCACAATTTATTAATCCATTCATGGGTCGATGGGCACTTGGGCTTCTTACATGACTTGGCTATTACAAATTGAGCTGCAGTGAATAATCTGTTGCAAATATCTTTTTTGCAAAGTGATTTTTGGTCTTTTGGATATACTCCTAGTAGAGGAATTACGGCATCCAATGGCAGGTCTTGTTTTAGATCTTGAGTGTTCTCCAAATTTCTTTCCAAAAGGAATGTATTAGCTTGCATTCCCACCAGCAGTGCAGAAGTGTTCCCTTTTCTCCACATCCATGCCAACATCTGTAGTTTTGGGATTTTGTTATGTGGGGTACTCTTACTGGAGTTAGGTGGTATCTCAATGTGGTTTTGATTTGCATTTCTCTGATGATTAAAGATGATGCGCATTTTTTCATATGCCTGTAAACCATACACCCGTCTTCTTCACAGAAGCTTCTGTTCAAGTCTCTTGTCCATAGTGAAAGGGGATAGCTTGTCCTTTTCTTATTAATAAGTTTGAGTTCTCTGTGGATTCTGGTTATCAGACCTTTGTCAGAAACATAGCCTGAAAATATCCTCTCCCATTCTGAGGGCAGTCTACTTGCTTTACTTACTGTGTTCTTGGCAGTGCAGAAGCTTTTTAGTTTGATCAGATCCCAGTAATGTATTTTTGGTATTTTTTTAATTGCCCGGGGGGTCCTCCTCATAAAGTTTTTTCCCAGGTCAATTTCTTCAAGTGTCTCCCCTGCACTCTCTCCAGGAATCTTTATGGTTTCATGTCTTAGGTTTAAGTCTTTTATCCAGTGAGAGTCAATTTTGGTTAGAGGTGAAAGGTGTGCATCCAGTTTCAGTCTTCTACAAGTCGCCAGCCAATTCACCCAGCACCATTTGTTAAATAGGAAGTATTTCCCCCAGTTTATATTTTTGATAGGCTTATTAAAGATCAAATGATGATAAGTGTCTGGATTAATTTCTTGGTTCTCAATTCTGTTCCATACATGTACTTCTCTTATTTTTGTGCCAGTACCATGCTATTTGGATTACTATAGATTTATAGTATAGTCTGAAGTCTGGTAATGTGATTCTGCTTGATTTGCTTTTATTTCTGAGTAATGTCTTAGCTATTCAAGATTTTTTCTGTTTGCATATAAAATCAAGTACTAGTTTCTCCAGATCTTTAAAGTATGACAGAGGTGCTTTAATAGAGATTGCATTAAATCTGTAGATTGCTTTGGGGAGTATGGACATTTTAACAATGTTGATTCTTCCCAGCCATGAGCATGGTATGTTTTTCCATTTGTTGACATCTTTAGCTATTTGTTTTCTCAGAGTTTCATAGTTCTCGTTATAGAGATCTTTCATGTCCTTTGTTAGGACATGAACTCCCTAGGGAAGCTCTTGATTGAGGGACAGGATAGGCAGGAAAACCTTTTTGTGCTTCTGGATTTTTTTTTTAATGTGCTCATTATTACTTCCTCAAAAATCATTTAAGGTTACAAAACAAATTTCAAATCAAACAATGGCTAGCAAGCTTTGCTTTTAGAAGGATGAGCAAATTGTAGTTTGAGTGTAAGTAATGGGAGCTACCCAGAGATGAAAAGTTGTCTCTAGGAAGTCCCATTATGATGTGGGATTTGTCACTGTTAATGATAAGTGAGAACCAGAACCTGTCAGGTGAGGTACAGTTTTGCCTCCATTTATAGGATGAATTGAGTACATTATGGTCCACATAAATTGTATTTTTACTATGCTGATTCATTATGTGCCATCTGTTAGAAGCTGGGATTTCCCTCCTGATGACAACTTTGTCTTCCCCCACTGGGGCTCCTGGCCTTCTCTGTAGTATCTGGTTCTTCAGCAAGAAAGGATGAAAGTCTGTTTCTTGGGGGCACACAGAGTTTCTTTCCTGTAAATAGGAGTCAAAGAAGTACTCAAAGAGGTGTGTGGAGAGGCCATGTGGGAGGCAGTAGAAAGTGGTGAAGCCTTTGACATCTGGCTAGTGTGTCCCTCTGTAGAACAAATTCAGCTTTAAACATATCTGAAGTTCATACTTTGTTCAAGGTCCAATTACTTTCCTGAACCTTCCCCTCATCTTGTCTTCCTCCTTTTGTAATGTCTAGCCCTGTCCTGCACCTCGTGAGTCAGGAAGCCCCCTCCTGGTCCTTGGTGCTAGGAGTCCACAGGGAAGGTTGGAAGGTAGCTGAAGGCCCAGCTCTTCACACTTCAGGGCCTTCTGCCTCAAGGTACTTAAAAGGCATTGTATCTGCTCTTTTGGACATAGATTCCTGGAGGGTGGGGATTTGTTCACTTCCCCACTCAGCATACAGGTTAACGTATCTTGCCCTGGGCTTTTCTTGGAATAAAAAGCAACATGTTGTCGGGTTATAGCTTGCAACCAAGAGACTCTCTTCCTATGGCATATTTCTCTGACAAGAAATGTGAAAACTAGAGTTGCTGAGATTTAATAAACAAATAGAATCATTCTTACCACAGTGTCTATTCAGAGTAAGAACTTGGTATGTGTTAAGAAAGCAATGCTGGCCGTTTGGAAGCACAGCTATTCATATAGGTGAGCACTGTCCCACCTTCTGAGCCCCCTGCCACCACTGCCAGATGAGACTATGTGGCCCTGTGGGCATAGGCCTGCCCCAACCTGCTGTCTCTGGCAAGCAGGGACTTTGGCAAGTCCAGTGCTCAGCTTTGTTGGGTAATTCAGGACTTTCTGCCTCATCTCATCTCTCCTTAATAGTGTGGAATGACTCAGGGGATTCTGTGCCCACACCCGCAAAGCTCTCCTTGCAAACTTGCCCAGATGTGGGTTTCTTCCCCAGACCTGGAGTGTGACAGCCCTTCCACGCTCCATAACTGTACCTTTCAGGCTGTGGAAGTGCCAGTGTACAGACCACATTCAAAAGCTGCCACAATACTAAATTACACGATGCAGCAGAAATTGGTTCCTATAAATTACAGAAAACAGTGCAGAAAAGACAATGTAGAGTGCATAAATTCAAGTATTTAGCCAGAAGTCCCTTAACTTCAGGCAGACAAAAAGAAAGAAAGAACATTAGGAAACTGCTTTCCAGTAGTTGGAGTTTTCAGTAGATGGAAAAGTAAGAGAAGTGGGGGGAGGAGGGTAATAAAAAATAAGTGGTAGATACTAGAAAGATGGCTTGAGAAAAAAAAGAAAAAGGGCAGAGATCCCTTTCAAGGTGGTGGAAGAGGAAAATGTGATGCTGAATTGGAGGTCACATGGGGACCAATGACCCTGGAAGGTCCTGTCCCTTCAGTTCAGTAGTTTACTCATTTAGTGGCTCAAATGCTGCCTTCTCCCCAAAGCCTTCTGATAAAACAGACTCTTTCCATGTTTTATTCTGTTACACTGCTTATGTCTCTCATAGTGCTTTCTGCTCTCATGATGATTACTTGTGTTCATTTTTTTCCCCTTACAAATGTATAAGCTCCCTGCAGGCAGAGATTATGACTTGGTGATAGCCAATTCAGCAGCTCTTCTGCTCTTTGTATAGGTCAGGCTTAGTGCTACTGTGGGAGACTGACATGAGCAAAGCATAGTGTTAGTGCTAATGGAATTTACCTTTGGCAGAACTGAGGATGGTTCTCTGTGTAGCACATGAGTGTTCTCTATTGAATGAAGTTGGCTCAATAATCTCTTCCCTGTTTTAAGAATAAGGGAATTGAGGCCCATGACTACTTGACCCTCATAAGATGACACTCCTAGTTTACATAAGTACTAGAACTCATGCAACACTTTTCTTTCTCTGTTTTGTAGTTTACAAACAGAGCCACTCCCTTAGCTAGTTGTCTCACAGAAGAACGAATGGGGCTGGGAGAGCCTGTAGACAGCAGGGATCCTGCAGCTGGGGATACAGCTTTCAGGCTACCCCGAGAGCTGAAGAAGGAACACATAGGCGCTATCAGAGCAAAGTCATTGTGGGAGGCCTGTCTGAGAAAGGCTAGAAGAGGACTTTGTGATCTGGGGAAGTGGCTTGTGGTGGCTGGAGACGTTAGACCTTTGGGGCAGACTGGCCCTGGGTTCACACAACTGGACAAATCAAGGTCACAGGGAGCTTCCTCTTCAAATGGTCACTTTGTAGGGGTTGGTAGACTCCTGGAGGCATGGATTCAGAGCTCTGTAAAAAAACACATATTTGTCCAAACTTAGCTTAAACTAGTCCCCTGTCAAATTTGAAAAACAGCCTATTCCCCACCCCACCCCCCGGTTCTTCAGGTTGGTTATAGCAGAGGCCACCTTCAGAAGCCCTGTGATCCAGCCCCTGACTTTTTATGCAGCTACTCTATCGCCTCCACTTAACAGGTGACTTACCAGAGGCTCAGTGGGGTTTCAGGGTCTAAAATCACCCAGATTTCTTTAGTTGATGGTAGCCTGGTGGTAAATAGTGGGGTGTAGATTGGCCATTTTGTGAATGGTCTTTCTGATTAAAATTTTAGTAGAATCAGGCTATTAATTCAGGTAAAACCAGGGTCTTGAGAAACTGATTGAAAGGGTGGATGCATGAGAGTGCTGCTGTCTGTCCCCTGTCCACGATGGCTGCAGGGCCTTGGTGAGAGACAGTATCTCTGCCTCTTCTGAGAAGGTCTTCACCTGGAGCAGACACAGCAGCCTGAGGCCAGAGTGTCTTCTCTGCTCCTTTTTCTTTGTTCATAGCAGATTAGTTCTTCTGTGGACATCTAGGGATCATGCAGTGTTCCCTGTAATTCTGGGGCTATGGGTACTCATTCCAAATTGGGAACTTTTAGATAGTTATGGTCAGAGCAGATATTTATATTTCACACAGCTCTCTCCTTAACAAAGTCAGTGTTTAATGTATTTTTCCAGGAGTTGTTATGTTTTTATTTTGGAAATAAAAATAAAGGAAGGACATAGATTGGAGGCTGGGCTCCTAGACCACTGTGTGTATTTTTTGCAAAGCTCTTTTTGTTTTTTCATTGAGGATAAGTAACACTTTATTTTTTGCAATGGATTGCTTACATCTTTGAAAGAATCTTGTAAAAGAACACTAAAATTATGTAAAAGATTTTTTTTTTAATTTCAGATTAAGCTGAGGGTATAAAGAATTAGGTTACAAAGTTTGCATTTGTTAGGAAGAGTCCCTTTGAGAAGCTCATTTCTGAGGGGTGAATCTAGTCTGAATTCAAAACTCAGGGCCCAGGAAAAAGACAGAGTTATCTGACAAACTCCTACAACATGATGCACCTATCCCTATGGTATTTGGGCAACGGAGCTTGCTGGGGAGTGGATGGAGAGCCTGCCGTAGGTGTCAATTCAGCCTGCTTCTGCTGCCTGTTTATCCAGTGCTGCTTCGAGGCCGTTTAGTCTTATTCTTCTATTGCATGTGGTTGGTCCCTCTTTTAGGCCGCATCTCATGCTGCTTTGCTTCACTAGGTAAGCATGTTAATGTCTTTTTAAGACCGTTTGGTCCTTTAAGGCAATGAGTGTTTTATTCCCATTGGATTGCTTTCAGCATTCGAACTGTTCCTGGCAGTTGGAAGAAATGCAATGAACATTTACCCTTATGGTCTTTTGAACATTTGCTGCTTTGGGAAGTGAAATTTTAAGTGGTTTTGGTACTGAGGTGGCTAAAATTCTTTTTCTTTGCCATCATTATTTTCTTCTAAAGATTATTTAAAAGCAGCCTCCTTGTCAAACTTTTCTCTATTTCACATGGGCTTATCTTCTCTACATTCCTACATTTTTGTAGATTGTACAACAGTCTTTTTTTTTTCTTTTTTTACCATATTCTTCTCCAGGTATATTATGGGGTTCTTAGGTCTCCCACAATGGTTATTTCCTTACTTTGGGACTAAGCGATTTTTAGGTCATTGATTTCCTAACTTACTCCAAGATAAGGAGTTTCACCACATCAGTATTATGGTTAGACAAAGACAGAGAGGAACTTCATATCTTGAGTCCTTCAGTACACTGTATGTGTGTGTGTATTCGTTTTAATTGTCACAACAAACCTGGAACGAGCATTGTTATTATCTCTATTTTTGAGAAAAAGAGATCCTTATCACTTTCGAAGTAAGTTATTTTGAATGTCAGATAACATAACCCCTTCTCCTATAGATGATTGTCTTTTTTTAACCTGGAGTGGCAGAGAATTTGAACTCTATGCACAATAAACATAGACTCTACAAATATGGTAATTAAAATAATGAGTCTGTATCCTTGCTCTTGCCCAAGGTCACACAGCCAGTAATCTGTGAAACTGTAATTTAGTCCTAACTCTGCCTGGTGCATATACCTCCAGTTTTTCTTGATTTAAAGGAAATAATAATTGAATTTGGATTCTGCATCTTTGGAGATCATCAAAAGCTTGTTGGGGAGCTGAATGGAGATTTGACTATGTGTGTTTTAAGGGTAGTGTTACTGGAGGTGGGTGAGTGATAGGTGAGAGGCTATGAGATGTAAAGGAGATAAATGAATTCCAGGGCATTACAATATTTCAGGGAGAAGATTATGCAGTTCTGGTCTAAAGTTGTGGGAATACAGAGGATGGGATAACAAACTATTATTGCAAAGATAAAACTGTTAGGACTTAAAATGATTGAGTGTGTTTGGGGAACAGTGAGGTCAGCCACATGGCTTTCAGGATTTTGCTGTGGATGCTGGGAGGGCGGGGACATCATGAACAAATGCAGGGCTACAGACAGAGGATCAGGGATCTTATTTAGCAGGTGAAAAGGAAGGAGAATGGATGTGATTTTGATATGATTTAAGTGCACCAAAAGTTCAAAAGGCTGGCATCTTCGAGGAGGCAGTTGGATTTATAGGCCTAAAGATGAGGAAAGGGTCTGGATGGGAGAGGGAAGTTTTGGATCCATTGGCCACTAGGGGTAATGAAGCTGTCAGATTGCATTAAATTTAAGGGGCTGAATGAGCCATGTCAGTGATGGCAAAGGCTGAGATGACACCAGATCATTAGAATATCTCTTACCTCAATTTTCACGGCAGAGAAAAGTAGCATGCAGCTGCCATTATCCTTGGCAGCCACCTCTGAAGAGTTCTAAGATCTCCCTAACAGGATTATCCATCCTTGAATTTCTGGAACAGTCACGATTCCAAATATTTTGTACTGTTTTCGGACATTATGCCCATATTTTGTCAGATGTTTGTGTCCAGGTTTTTGGTTTGGAAAACCTGATGTGTGTGTCACTCACCAGCTCTCTGGAGTAAATCATGAGGCATTCCCCAGGGAGCCTGTTTTCCTTCATGGGCTGGTGGTTGGGACATTTCCTATCATGAAGCCAAAGTGCCAGAGATCCAGGTGGACACTTGAGATGGAAAAGGCAGACAGTGCTGAAGAGAGTGCCAGGCTCAGAGCAGAATGTGCCTGTGGACAAGGATCCCAGAGGAGGAAGAGCTCCAGGAGTCCAGTGAGCACAGACCAAAAGCAGTATGTAAATGCAAAATTAAGGAGGAATAAAGGAATATAGGGTGTGTGTATGTGCATGTGTGGTGTATGTGTGGGTGTGGGTACAAATGGGGGGATGCACAAGAGCGATATTGATTATTATCCATCAAAATTAAACAGGAAGAGATCTGTAAAATAACTTCAGTGAACAACACATACCTACATAGCTCCTCACAGGTTTTGCTTGCTGGGTAAGGAGTCTTCTGCTATAACAAGAAGACTCAGGAGAAACCATGTCAGAGACAAACTCCCTGTCTAGACACACTGCTTGTCAGGGTACTAGAGCCTGACACCCACACAGGGCTGGGGCAGGATGAGCAGATAGGGTCTGGAAAGGATATGCAGTTGAGTAAGATCCACTGCAATGGGGAATTCTCTGCAGAACAGTACTCATCAGGGGTACATCAGGCCCAGTTTGCCCTTGGTATGACAAATATTTTGAAACATTAATCACTTTGCAATACTGGAATGACATTCGGAGATAATGTTACCTGCCTGCATACATAATTAAAATGAACATAATGCCCTGATTATAATATGAAGCAGAGATAAAAGGAGAGTAATTTATAACAAAATAGTATGTATTTCAATAAATGCTTGGGTATGACTACATTTGAGGATATAACAAAGTCGTCAGATACTTCCTTCTATATATAGAATCACCATGAATGAGATCAGTAAGTCTGTAAAGACAGACTGATCAGATGTGTGGTGGTAGCAATTCAAACACTATGAATGGCATTGGTATTTAATTATGTGATTAAAAAAATGGTGACTTTTTGTAAAGTTCTTTATAAAACAAAAGAAAAATTTTCTTCAATCTTCATATAGTTATAATCCTAGGAAATCCAGAGTCTGTATGAAAATATTTTCTACTTATATGTAAAATAAAGTTAGGTTGTAGGCTTGGTTCTTGGAAAATAGATTCTTCTCTACAAGCATTTCTGGTGGAATATTTTTAAGCTTTGTGGGATGTCAGGCAATTTTTTATGGTACCGCATGGTATAGAAGGATCACTGTTACTGCCTCTGTCCTCTAAATACAGTATTGACCCACCCCATAATTGTTAAAAATGCCCAGGGGGCAATAGCTTTCCTGTTGATAATCATTATTTTAAAGTTGGTGGTTGCCAGGAAAGACCAGAGATGCAGGGAACAGAAGAGCTCTGGTTAACCTCCGACCAATTCTCGGTCCCTGCGGGGAGCTGTCCCTGGTGCTGATTAGATTTAGTGTCAGCTGATTTGATTCCCTACTGACTTGTCCGATTCCAAGTCCCACCTACAACTGTGACTCTTCTTTGATCTTGGGTCTCTGATCTAAGACACCAGCTACCAGTGTCAACCTTCTTCATACTATAAGTTAGTTATGTGCCCAGTAGCTGAGCCACTAGCTAGGTCAGCTTGTCCTGCTGTGGACTGAGAACCTTCCTGAGCAGTCAGATAGATTTGACTGCACCTTCTTGGTGGCATCAAAAGGAGAAAAAGATCACAACTTTTAAATTGTTCCATAGTCATGAGGGGTTCTATGAGCTGATAAGAGCACAGTTGTTTTCTCACATTTGGGTTTAGTAGGTAAGGCCTGGGAATTCTCTGGTTTGTTCTTTATTTGTGAAAGCCTGTTAGTATTATACCTTCTGTAGCCAAGGCTCTTAACAATATTTTCCAAAGTGTAAGACTTGTTCATCTGGTATGTAGTTATGGCAATAAATAACATTGCCTCATTTGGTGGGTACATTCATCCTTTTTCAGTTCGCTTTTAATCCCTTCAGGATATAGAAGGGAAAATCTCAGTTTGGGGCCAATGTATCTTTAACACCTTTCCAACTTTATATCTTCTATTTTCAGAAAGAAAGAGCAGGCTTCAGGCTCAGAGCTCATAGTAGGATATCGTATCGACTAGACTTTAATAGCCTTGTTTTCTCTGTTCTGCAATTATTTTTATGATTATTCTGCATTTATGGAAGATGATACAGACTTTCCATTTTGGTAGTAATCCTAGTTTTCTTTCAAAGTCAATTAAAATGTTAGTATGAAAAGAAGAGGGGGTCTAAATAAATACATTAAATTTATACTCATGTTATACAAATGTAGCTTGTGGTGAAGGTGGTAAGTGAAGGATTGAAGTTCGGGAAACATTGCCATTTTGTATCATTCAGGGGGCAGGTGCCTGGGTGTAAAACAAGCTCTGGGGCAGAGATAGGCCACACATTCAGGGTATTGGCTGGTTGTCAGTTCATTAACTTATTGGTTTCTTGCATAGACCGACTCCAGACTATTTACTATTCTTGTTGCTGTCTTAGTCCCTAGATGGGAAAGCAGCATGTTAATGCCTCATCTAATCAGTGATGGATGCCCCAATCTGTCAGTCTCTGACACTTTGAGTATTCAGTAATTTCATTATCTACCCATTTCTCTTCTCTTTGCAGCTTCTTTCTTACAACAAGGTCACATCCATCCCTACTGATGTGGAATGGGCCAGAATTTCCAAGAATCATTCTGCCTTTAGGAGGAGTGAAATTCCTTGAAAGAAGACATTTATTCTTCTTGTTTTTGTTTTTTTCCTCCTCACATTAGAACAATGCAAGATACTGGGTTGAGAATATTTGCTGTTACAAAATAGAAAGAAAAAATAACGTAGGTATGAGATCTAGAAAATGAAACTTTTAGTGACTAATGATAATACTTGAGTTAAATATTTTATTTTTTATTTTTGGCTTGCAATTTCCATTTTTTTTAATTCTTAAGTTAAATGTTTGTTTTTAGATCAAAATGGAGTTGAAAAATTCCCTCAAATATGGTTTTAATAACAAATATTGATGTAGATTGTCCAACAAATAAACAAGATCAAAGGAACCATATTTTCCTGTGGTTTCATGAAGCCAAGCTGTTTGCTAAGCCAACTTTGGCCTATTTTGCTGCTTCTATAAAAAAGAAGAACTGAGTCTGAATCAAAGCTGACATTTTAAAAAATTTAAAGTCGATAAATATGCTTGGTACTGACAATATTATTTGTTATTTGACTAACTTTCATGTGCCTCACACATTTATTTCTTTTAATATTTACAGCAACCTGTAAAGTAGCTTTAGAGAGGTTAAGTCAACATGTGAAGTCACATGCAGGTAAGATGGGGCTAGGATTTGAATTTTATGTCTCATGCTCATGTTTTGTATCCAAAGTCCATGTGTTTGGATTTAGCTGCCTTTTTCTTAATGCATTTATCTAGCCTCAGTTGAAATATTGCCCCACCCCCTTTTAATTGCAAGATACTTCTAAAGATAAGAATCTTGGGATTGGAGGTGGAAGGGGAGCCTCTTAGGTGATTAAAAAATAAAACAAAATGAAACAAAATGTCATTCACACACAAGTTTTTGGAATCCAACTCAGAGCTTCTGAATCAACATTTCTGAGAGTGAGGCCTCATCGTGAATCAAACAAGCCCAGCAAGCATTTACAGGCATTGGGGGAAGTTTGGGAAATGGCACATAATGTAATTTCAGGGGTGATATTCAATTTATTTAATAACCAATAAGAACCCAGGCAGTCAGCAATATTAAAGGGTCCTGGTTGTAGCTGCAGCAGGGTCCAGATACCCTTTCAGTGTTAAGACTTAACTCTTCAGGTGGGGCACATGTGGGGCTTGGGGCAATGATTTGTTACTAGTGGGTCTTGGAGGATGTCCATATTTTAACTTGTGAGGCTGTATCAATGAGTGTCAGTCTTGATACTCAACTGGTACTCAATTCTTTTCATGTAAGAAACTGCAAGTTGATGTTATGGCGTTTTTTTTTTTCCCCTATAAAATTCATATTTCTCAAATCCTTGAGTGATCTGCATAACAATCACAGGGACCTCTTATACACTGTTGCTAACTAGTTCAACCTCTATGGAAAATTATATAGACATACCTCAAAGAACTTAAAATAGACCTATCATTTGATCCAGTAACCCATTGCTGGGTATATACCAAAAATAAAAAAGGTCATTTTATAAAAAGGACACTTGCACTCAAATGTATATAGCAGGACAATCAAAAAGAAATGGAAACAACCCCAAATGCCTGCTAGTATACAGATAGACTGACAAAATGTGGTATATGCATACCACAGAGTACTACTCAGCCATATTCACCCAAGAGAAGGGGTGAATTGATGTTTCTTTTTATAAATTTGGAAGGAACAACAAACACCACATTTACTTTCTAATAAAGTGGAACTAAACAATAGGCACACATGTGCATATAGGGAACTAATAGTTACTTAAAGTCAAGTAGAAGTAAGAGGAGTTGGAGGGGAGGGGCAAAAAGCTACCTAGCAGATACAACGTACACTATTTGAGTGATGAACTCATAGCCCTCACTCAAGTATTACAAAAGCACCCCATGTAAGAAAAACGTTTACACACCCTTAATGTTTTGAGACAAGAAAATAAATTTCATCTCCTCTCTAAAAGACTAAAAAAAAAAAATTGGGACCTAGGCTAATCTTACTGGAGTTAGTTGATATCTCAAAGTAGTTTTGATTTGCATTTCTCTGATGATTAAGGATGATGAGCAGTTTTTCATGTGTTTGTAGGCCGTGCATCTGTTGTCTTTAGAGAAGTTTCGCTTCAAGTCCTTTACCCACCTGAGATGGGATCACTTGTTCTTTTGTTGCTAATACGTTTGAGTTCTCTGTGGATTCTGGTTATTAAACCTTTGTCGGAGACATAATCTGCAACTATCTTCTCCCATTCTGAGGGCTGTCTGCTTGCTTTATTTACCATGTTCTTGGCTGTGCAAAAGCTTTTTAGTCTGATTAGGTCCCAGCAGTGTATTTTTGATGCTTCTTCAATTGCCCAGGGGGTCCTCCTCATAAAATATTTGCCCAGGCTGAATTGCTAAGTCATGGAAGAAGCCCAAGTGCCCATTGAATGAATGGATTAATAAATTGTGGTATATGTACACCATGGAATATTATGCAGCCTTAAAGAAAGATGGAGACTTTACCTCTTTGATGTTTATATGGATGGAGCTGAAACATATTCTTCTTAGCAAAGTATCTTAAGAATGGAACAAAAAGTATCCTATGTATGTAGTTTCAGCTTTAGTATGAAACTAATTTATAGCTTGCATATGAAAGTTATAACCCAATTATAGCACAAGAATATGGGGAAAGTGGAAAGGGAGGGGAAAGGAAGGGAAAGGATGAGTGGAGGGAGGGCAATTGGTGGGACCATACCTATGGTGCATCTTAGAAGGGTACAGGTGAAACTTACTAAATGTAGAATATAAATGTCTTCACACAATAACTAAGAAAATGCCATGAAGGCTATGTTAACCAGTTGGATTAAAATATTTCAAACTGTATATAAAACCAGCACATTGTACCCCATGATTGCATGAATGTACACAGCTTTTAATAAAAAAATGGTGATCTAGTATCTTTTGTGATAACTTTGATGGGACTGGAAATCATTATTGTAAATGAAATATTGTGAGAATGGAGAAACAAACATTTGCACTTAATACCAAACTGGAACTAATCATTACTTAAGTGCACTAATAAAATATCAATAAAAATCAAGTTGGGGAGACAGAAAGGGGTGGGTAAACTCACACCTATTGAGTATAGTGCACACTAGATGGGTGAAGGGCACACTTATAACTTTGGCTTCATCTGTGCATACCAAAGTATGTAAACAAAACATGTACCACTAAGGTTCTGAAATTTAAAAAAAAATACAACTTTCATAGCACTACATAGATATTAGAATTGCAAAACTGCAAAAGAATGACAGTACTCATTGCTGACGAGGACATGGAGCAGCAGAAACTCTTGTCTATGGGATTGCACAAAGAAACAGCCACTTTGGAGAACAATTTGACAGTTTCTTACAAAACTAAATGTATTTGTACCATATAACCCAGCATCAATGCTCATTGGTATTTACTCAAGTGTGTTGAAAACATATGTCCACATGAAGACCTCCACATGGATGTTAATTGCAACTTTTCTTATAATTACCCAAACTTGGAAGCAACCAAGATTCCCTTTGGTAGATAACTAGACAAACTGGGGTGCATTGAGACAACGACTTATTATTCAGTGTTAAGAAATAAGCTATTAAGCCCTGAAAACATGAAGAAACTTTAAATATGTGTTATTACATGGAGAAAGGCAATCTGAAAATTCCATATGCCATATGATTCCATATATACAGTATTCTGGAAAAGGTAAAACTGTGGAGACAGTGAAAAGATGTATAGTTTCCAGGGGTTAGCAGAGAAAGGGAGATGAATGGGCAGAACACAGGCTTTGTGGGGCATGAAACTATTCTGTATGATATACAGTAGTGGATACGTGTAAATATACTTTTGCCAAAGCCCAAATAGTGCACAGCTCTAAGAGTGAGCCTTAACATGAAGTATGGACTTTGAGTACCATGATGTTGTCAATGTGGGTTCCTCCAGTAGGGGAGGCTGTGCCAGTAGGGCATGTGTGGGAGTAGGGGTATGTGGGATCTCTCTGTACCTTCCTCTCAATCTTACCGTGAATCTAAAATTGCTCTAAAAATAAAATCTATTAAAATAACAAAAAATAAAAATTCGGTTTCTAGGGTTTAGGTCTAGTTCTAATGAAATAATCAGAATGGGGGTGAGGTGGGAAGAGAGGGTGGCAGGTAACTACCATTTTAAGCAAGCTGCTCAACAGATTCTTAAACATGCTGATGTTTGAGAACTGTTGAGTTAGAATCAGTCACTGACAGAACCTAGAGCAAGCAAATCTCTTTCCCACTCCTACGTTCCTCATTCCTGGTGCCTCTGGTAGTTGGGCTAATCCTCCCCTTAAGTCACTACTTCTAAAAACTGCTACTTCTATGAGGTGTTCCATGATTCAGCTAGCCAGGACTAAGTCTTCTTTCTTCCAAATCTGTATAAATTAGTCACTCTTTTATTGCTCTTTTCCCACCCACATGTTCTCATTCTAGTATAGAGAGTCAGCTTTAACGTAAATGGTGATGTAATGGTGAGGGGTACAACCAGAAGGCCTAGGTTCAAATCCCATTTCTGACACTTGGTGTCACTTAGGGAATGCTATTTAATTTCTGTATGCCTAGATTTCCTCATCTGTAAAAATGAGGGGAATCAAGAGGGCCTATTTCATACAGAGGTTAAGGCATAATAACTTTTATTCATTTTCTACATTTTCTCCTTTACAGGGAGCTAATGTGAGGTGAGTGGATGGGCTTTGAGGCCTATCAGATGTCTTATTATGACCTTGGAAAAATTATTAAACCTTTTCAAACTATAATGTCCTTATTTGTAAAATGAGAGTAGGGATGCCTGCTTCCCAGTGTAATTTTGCAGGTAAAAGATATCATCCCTATAAAAGGGCCGGCTGTGTGCTAGGCACAGAGGAATGCTCAGTGGTGTGAATATCCCTTTTGTCCACATCACTTGTGCTGTCAGGGACACAGTGAGGACCCAGTAGGTATGTATGTGAATGAATGAATGAAAGAATGAATGAAGGATGTCTTGTGGTTCCATGTAACTGAGATCTTTGAGGGTAAGATATGAATCTGTTGCTGCATAGTTTTACATCTTAGGACTTCCATCTAGGCATGTATGTTTTGAAGCATAGCCTGAAAGGAGGAACTAAAGCATGGAGGAATACATTTAATTCTAACACCAAAATCTCACTTGAGTTTACAGATATGTAAAATTTTACAGTGTCATTGTAGTATACAGCAAGAACAAGCTTCAGATCTGTTTAAAAAAAACCAGGAAAGTTCTACTACTTTAGAAGGTCTTAAGTTTAAACACTGGTAAGAATAGAACTTACAATTTTGAAAGCTCCTGGCTTCTTTGATGTGAAAATGGGAATTGTATTCTCTGATATCTTCTTCCCATTGCCGCCTCACTAAGCAATTGCTCACATTTTCTCTTTTCAGCTTATTATATATTTTAAGGCACTTAAAATATTTTGGTGAGTCATTTTTCTTGGTAATTAGATGTAGTGATTAGAATAGCTTTTATATTCTGAGACATTAAGTTTCTTTTATACTCCTCAATATCATCATTTTCAGTAATGACCTCCTAGGGTTTAACGATGGTTTTGCAAAGATTCTGGGTCTCTGAAGCCATGAGAGGGTGTCACTTTCAGGTGATGGGGATGGAGGGTCCTTCTACTCTGGCTTCATTAGATTAGAAAAATATCCAAGATGGGAAAATAGCAGAGAAGAAAAACTGAAAAGTAGCCACAACAAAGATGGGACTTTATGGGGTTTATGCAAAGTTGATTTTTCAACACCTTTTAATATTTCTTAGATTTAGTGAAAGTGATAGTAGGCTGTGGTTTCTCCCCAAAAGTAATTGACTCATCCTGGGAATAGCTGGGAAGCAGCAGTGTTGGAGAAGTGGAGAGAAGTTGAGGAATATGAAATCCTGCTTTCTGGTCAGATGAAGTGAAAGCAGAGAGAGGAGAGAAACTCCATATTGTCACAGTGTGGCCCAAGGGTCAGTCAAGACCCATTAAACATCTATAAAATCCTTTCCCTGAAAAACAAAGTGTAAATAGAATTTGTTACTATTCAAAGCTCTATACCACTTCCAAAGATCAAAGAGGTCGCCATTCTGGTCTTGTAGCCAGGAATCATATGCTCAGGGAAGATCTTGGAGAGAGAGTAGGAGGCACCAATTTTTTTTTTTCACTCTGTCTTTTCCTGATTATTTAGGACACAGGCAAGTCTTCTATTATTATGAGGTCTAGAGTGCTGAAGCTCAAACAAAACAAGAGATTTCTTTCTTTCCCATGGCCAGGTATAGGTGTGTGGTCCAGGGAGAGAAAGTGGCTCTGTTCCATTGGGTCATCCAGACACCCAGGCTCCTTCCATCTTCTTGCTCTGCTACCCTCTAACTTTGCCCTTTCACATGGTTGAAACTAGCCGTTGTCATTCATGTCCATGCTGGCAGTATGAGACAAAGAGATACTTCTTTTTTTTAAGGAAGTGGCTTGGAAATTGCAGCCATCACTTCCACTCACATTCCCCTGGATAAAAAATACTTAGTCTCAGGTGGCGCCTGTGGCTCAAAGGAGTAGGGGCGCTGGCCTCATATGCCAGAGGTGATGGGTTCACCCCAGTCAAAAACTGCAAAAAAAAAAAAAAAAAACCAACCAAACAAACAAACAAACAAAAAAACACATAGTCTCATGGTCACTTTTAGTAGCAAAGGAAGCAGGGATAGACATCTGTAGCAGGATGGAGATCGAAATTTGGTAGGAATGGTTCTAGTTTTAAACAGAAGAGAGGGAATGGATAATGAAGGAGTGTGAGTTGTGCCTTTCTGAGGTCCCTAGGGTGCCTCAGATTCCTCTAGAAAGCTTTCTAGAGGGAGATGGAGAGGAGGTGGGCTGAGCAATGGTCTTCAACCTCTCAGCTGCTTCACCTTGATTTTACCTATTTTTTGCATTGAGTTTCATTGAGTGCTTTCCCTTGAAGGAAGATTTCCTGAGCTAAACCAGTTTGAAAACCCCTGCTGTTAGCACTTTCTCTAATCCTCTGTATTGCCCATCACGGCACTTTCCTTATACCTTATCACCTCTCCCTTTCTGGGTGCCTCTGGCTTGCTGTTTATAGGGAAAGCACTTAACATGTCTGCAAGAGTCCTTTGGCTCGTTTACTCACCCAAGCTCTTACCACAGGTGACTGACCTCATTTTTGCTTCTGGAGTCTCATGAAGAGCAATGTTTTTTCTTTTCTGATTGTTTTCTCCTTCCCCTCTTCCTTGGAGGGTCCTCTGCATCCTTTAGGACTCAAGGTCTCCCTTCTTCAGTAAATTTACTGCTGTCACCGAGATGATCTCCTACTCCCCCATCTGAAGTCTGTTTCCAGGGAAAGAGCAGGTGCATCCTTGCCTACTACACAGAACTGGTACCTAAATCACCATTGATTTAGGAATGGTGAATTTAGGAATTTATTTAAATAAATTTGTAATTTTTATTTATTTATATAAATAAATTTAGGAATTTATTTCACCATTGGAAAACTGTCTTGGGATGTCAGTCCCCAAATTGGCAGGTATACATCACCCTTCACCTCCGGTTATCTAATTCCCTTGTTGGCATGAGGGGTTCTGTTATTTCAATAATAATATCTTGAAGTTGCTTAGGGATTTCCAGTTTCCATAGCTTTATCACAAGTGCTTCTCATTTGCTTCTGACAAGCACGTGGAAGGTGAATACCTTATGATGAGAATTTTAAAGATGAGGAAACAGATTCTCATCAAAGATTAATGAAACTGGCCCAAGGCCATACAACACTGAGCAGCAGAATTAGATTTGAACTTAATTCTCCACTCTCTTTTTACTTACATAGGCTCTTGTTTATGTGGATTGTAGAGAGCATGAAACAGGTATGGAAAGTGTTTTGTGATCCTTAATTAATTGGAAGGGTTCAGAACAAATGTTAGGGTCTTTCCTCCCTTATCATACCTGATACTTTTGTAAGGGGCCCTCATGTACATGATTTCATGTGTTCTTCACAGTGGTCCTGGGAGTGTGGAGGGTGGACATGGTTATCTGTATTATACAGGTAAGGATAACGAGGCCAAGATCGATGATGTGACTTTACCTTTGTCATACGGTTAGCAGTGAACTCATCAACTGAAGAGTGCAGTCCCTTTTCTTGAGCTGTGAGCTGCGTCATGGAAGTGAGATCTTGGTGCATTTTATTGTAAAAGTTGACATTCAGTGTTTAGAAGTCAACAAAACTGGAAGAAATAGGATAAGGTATGAAGAATGTAAAAAACCACAAACTAAAAAGAAAAGCTACAATGGTTCATGACCTTTGACTAAGTAATATCACACCTTGGATTTTATCCCAAGGATTTATTCAAAAATTAAAAGATACTAAGCTTTCATACGAAGGCTATAACCGAATTATAGCACAAGAATATGGGAAAAGGGGCAAGGGAGGGGAGGGGACAGGGGAGGATGAGTAAAGGGAGGGTAATTAGTGGGACACATCTACGGTGCATCTTAGAAGGGTACAGGTGAAACTTACTAAGTGCAGAATATAAAAGTATTAACACAATAACTAAGAAAATGCTATGAAGGCTATGTTAACCAGTTTGATGAAAATATTTCAGATTGTATATAAAACTAGCACACTGTACCCCATGATTGCATTAATGTACACAACTATGAGTTAATTTAAAAAAGAAGAAGAAGAAGACAGTCTTGCTATTTATTGAGAGTAAAAATATGTAAAGCTGTATCTAACTGAAAATCCTTGAAATAAATCTGTGGTAGAATTTTTTTCATTTTTTAAAGAGCCTAAATTGTCTGTATTATAGCTTGTAACTCACAAAGTAGTAGCTGATTAGTATTTTTACTGCTATGTTATGGTCACTACATGTTGTGTAATTATCAGGTTAGATGGCCTTATACATTGTGATAAATGTTCACCTTTTGCTCTAAGTGGAATTTCTCTTGCAAACTACACAAGAATACTCGCAGAATGACCTACAACAAATTGTTGGATAATTATGAATTAAATTATACCTGATGTCCGTATATTTTCCTCCCACAAGTAAATTTATTTAAATTCCTTTTTTAGGCTGGCGTGGTGGCTCACACTTGTAATCCTAGCACTCTAGGAGGCTGAGGCAGGTGGATTGCTTGAGCTCAAGAGTTTGAGACCAGCCTGAGCAAGAGAGAGACCCCATCTCTACTAAAAATACCCAGGCATTGTGGCGGGCACCTGTAGTCCCAGCTACTCAGGAGGCTGAAGCAAGAAGATCACTTGAGCCCAAAAGTTTGAAGTTGCTGTGAGTTATGGTGATGCCTCGAGACTACCCCAAATAAATAAGTAAATAAATAAATTTCTTTTTAAAAAAGTAACATCAACTAATTGAGCACAGTGCAATAATGTATCAAAGAGCTGATGTTTCTGCTCTTTTTTCATTGTCTTAACCCATTCTTCAATAGCTTCACATATTGGTCACATGTAGTACATGCCCTAGTTCATCTATAATTCAAGCATATTCCTTCCTCTGGGCTAACATGCTTCTTATTTTCTTTCCATTTTTTCATTTGTAAATATATAAGTATCCTTATATAAGATGGAAACCACTCAAAAGGAAAACAAATTGTATTTCCTTAAAATAAATTGGTTGTTTTTATTTGTTTCAATAAACGTTCCTGTATAATTTTTTATTAATGTAAGGGTACGTACAGTTAGGTTACATTGTTTGTGTGTCAGGTAATGTCAGAGTTATTGTCAAGTCCTTCACCCAGGAAGTGGGTCATGTACCTCTACACTGTGCCTGTTAGGTAGGAGCTTATCAAACCCTCTTCCCACTTCTTGAATTTAATTGTTTTCCTCTTGTGTGGGCCTGTAATTGTTCATCTGTTTCAAATTAGTATTGAATACACGGGGTGCTTGCTTTTCCATTCTTGAGATACTTTACTAAGGAGAATGTTCTTCAACTCCATCCAGGTAAGTACAAATGATGTAAAGTCTCCCATCTTTTTATAGCTGAATAGTAATCCGTGGTATACATATACTACAGTTTATTAATGCATTCATGGGTTAATGGGAACTTGGGTTGTTTGCACATCTTTGTAATTGTGAATTGAGCTACTATAAATATTTGAGTGCAAATTTCTTCATGATAAAATAATTGTTTTTCTTCTGGGTAGCTACCTAGTAATGGAATTACAGGATCAAATGGAAAGTCTACTTTTAGCTCTTTGAGAATACTCCACGCTTCTTTCAAAAATGTATTAGTTTTCAATCCCACCAAAAGTATTTAAGTGTTCCCCTCTTTCCATATCCACACCAGCATCTGCAGATTTGGGTTCCAGCATAATTTTATTACGCTATCTTTTCATTGTCCAAATGTCTTTGAAAAATTACAGTCATATTACTTGCATTTCATCATATTAATCTTACTTGTAATCCAAACATTTTTTTTTTTGTCATTTCTTATAAAGACTACACCAGAATTTTTTCACAAGTATGGCTTTGTAAAACACCATCTTTTTTTTTTTTTGAGACAGAGCCTCAAGCTGTCACCCTGGATAGAGTGCAATGGCATCATAGCTCACAGCAACCTTCAATTGCTGGGCTCAAACAAGTCTTTTGCCTCTACCTCTCAAGTAGCTGGGACTACAGGCACCTGCCACAATGCCCAGCCATTTTTTGGTTGCAGCCGTCATTGTTGTTTGGCGGATTCGAACCCAATAGTTCAAGTGTACGTGGCTGGCACCTTAGCCCATTGAGCCACAGGCACCAAGCCAAAACACCATCTTCTTGCTCTTATTTTGAATTGGGGAATTCTAGAATAACAATATTATTGTAGCTTAACTTATTTTTCTTTTAATAAAAGCTATATTTAATTAATTACAATTTCTTCTTCCTTTGTGACCTCCTGTTCTACTACTATTCAATTTGTCTAGAGAGCTCTGATCAAAGAAAGCTTTTGCCTGGATACTACACATCATAAATAATTTAAAAATTATTAATATATAAAGAATTTTTAATAAAAGAAAAAGTAACCCAATTAAAATTGGGCAAAAGATATGAATGGGGATTTTACAGAAACAAAAATAAAATGACCCATGAAATGATTATTAATCAGAGATCATAAAATGCTACTTATTTTTCCAACTGGAATAACCAAAATTTTAAAGTTTGGTAATGAAAAAAACTCAATGTGCCTCCAAGTGTAATTCAATTGAAAGTATACAGCACGAACTTTGAAGTATTCTCTTTTTTTGTTTTTTCCAGCAGGGAAAAGAGGCATTTTATTACATAGTGCCCTGCAACTATGGGCAGCTAACGCTTAAGACCCAAACTTCTTGATGGCTTATACACAAAGACTTTTAAGGACACGGGTATGTTTTAGGAAAGCAGAAGTTGCAGGCAAAATTGTAGTTCAATACATGAAAGTTTTATGTTGTTTTGGCCCAAAAAAGTGGGATATCTTTACATGGGTGCTTGAAGTATTCTTCCCAAAAAATATAAAATGTAAAAGAACTTAAGTCTGATCAAGCCTCAAGAGGTGTCCAACCTATAGTCAATGGGCAGCTGCATGCTGATTTTGTGAGGCTATTTTTTGCTTATCTGTGGTGCTAGATATTACGAAAATTATGCCCAGATTTTTTATATGTTTATAATTATCATTTTTAAAGTAGGCTATGAGTAATACATAGGAATTGATTATACATTTTATCCACTTCTGCATATGTGAATTTTCATTTAAAATTTTTGTATAAAATTCCAGTAATAATGAAATTGTTAAAAAAACTGCATGAAAAATCAGAAATAACAAAAGTGACCTAGTAAATTATATAAAATTGTGATGTAAAATTATTATATAAAGACATATATTGATGATTATATTTTAAAATGCCATAAATCTAAAAGTCTAACAATGATATTGTTTATTATCTTTGGCTTTCTAACTCAAAACAATAAGTTAAACACATGTGCAGCTCCTCCCTATTCTACCAACATCCTATTGAAATGATCATGATGGTGGAAAAAAATGAATTAATGTCTATCTGTGCTGGGAACAGGATGCAAAACCCTCAGCAGATCCAAAGGCAGATGGAAACATACTGGAATGTGCAGCCGCAAAAATGGAGAGGACCAAGTAGAAAGTAGGATGGAAACCACTCACAAAAGAAAGACTGCAACCTTGGAATCAACACACATACATCACAACAATTGCAGTGCTATAAAAAGACTGTCTGTTGGTGTCAGCTGTGCCTGTCAGCATCCCCACCACCCAACCTTTAACTCCTGGCAATAGTTGGCCACAATATACAATATACAATGGTAGTAGAACAGGCCCTGCTAACCTAGTGACCACTTCCTGTAGTATCAGGGCTTAGCAGCTCCCTGCCACGTGGAGCCTCAGTCCTGCTCCTCCTATTGAGGGATCTCCACCTAAACTTTGGTCCCATCCAACATCCAGCCTCTCCACACATATTTACCATGCTCCTACCATCTTCCAGGCACTAGGGGCATCATGTGCCGTTGCTTGTCATAGGCAAGGACAATACCACAGGGAAAGTTTCTCTTCTGGCAGCGCCTGCCCCACCTCCAGGTCTGGCATCTTCAGACTTTCAATCTTAGAACATTTCTAACAGGTATTGATTGCTCTTCTAAGCTTTCTCCTGGCATAACTTTATATTCCAAGAGCCTTCATATTGATCCCACATGTGCCATGGCTAGCAGGAATTCCTCAGAGTTTGCAACCTTTGGATAGTTTGCTATCATGGCTGTCAACTCTGATATAAGAGGATCTATATTTTGAGCTTCCAGAAGTTTTCACTGGGATGTTAAATGCACAGGAAAGACGATGAATCTGGAAGTACAATAGGGTCTGCTAAGCCAGCAACTAAAATGTTCCTTGAGGATTTCACAATAACTTATATTAAATAAACCAAACTATTTAGATTTATGTTTATTAGTACTTTCTTTCAAATCAAACGATTTTGATTTTTTGCTTTTTTGAGACAGAGTCTCACTCTGTTCCCCAGGTAGAGTGCCATGGGGTCATACCTCATAGCAATCTCAAACCCTTGGGCTCAAGTAATTCCCTTGCCTCAGCCTCCAAGTAGCTGGGACTACAGGTGCTCACCACAACACCCAGCTCTTTTGTTTTTAGAGACAGGGTCCTGCTCTTGCTCAGGCTGGTTTTGAACTCCTGAGCTCAGGCTATCCACCTGTCTTGGCCTCTCAGAATGGTAGAAGTACAGATGTGAGCCACAGGACCTGACCATGAAATCAAACCATTTTGCAGAAATGGTTTTTTATAAATATTACTGAAATGTTCCTCCTGCACACCACATTTTAGGCAAAATTCACAGCATATTACTAATACCCAGCTCAATAAATCACTTATCCTGATGCTTTTTTAAAAACCAAAGAAGCACTTCTAACTGGGAGATTTAATTAGTAATCTATGTACTAGCCAAGGAAGACAATGTATTACATTAGTATGTATTACATTAGTAATCTATGTACTAGCCAAGGAAGACAATGTGTTGAAAATATAATGGTAAATTTTGCTGTTTGGCTAGAGAACACTATAGCTTTATTTCTACTTATAGGGTAGTGGTTCCTAGCCAGAGTTGTTTTTGCCTCCAAGGAACAAAATACATGGAGACATTTTTGGTTATTAAAACTGAGGGGTCCTACTGGCATTTTATGGGTTCAGGTTAGGGACATGCCAAACATACTGCAGTACATAGGACAGCCTACACCCTTTCTGTCCCTCACACTCAAAAATAATTAAGGATTATCTGGGTCAAAATGTTACTAGTACTAAGGCTGAGAAAACTTGCCATAGGCCAGTGGAGGTAAAAATGGTAAAACTCCTAGAATTTACACAGTTTTATTTCCTAGGTTTTCCTTTTTTCTAGGGGACTTTCTTTCCTTCATTGTTTCTCTAAACCAATGTGATTTTTGGCATGAACTGCCCCAGCCTCAGCTCATACTTTTAAGATATTATGAATATGAGCTCCAGACTTATCATGGTGAGCTTCGAAGCCCTTCCAAATGTCTTAAGACCCAACCCCACTCTGTCACATGACCTGTGTATACACTTACATCATTTTAAAATGTCCTTCGCATTGTCCTCTTTCAAAATATAAAACATCTTCCTTGCATAAATGCTTCCTAGGCAGAACTGGCCAAGTGCTGACTACTTAAGCCACTTGGAATTTTGTTTTATGAAAGGCAAATGGCTATTCAACTGGCAGTAACCTCAATACCACTCTTGACATTTGATATCTTCCCATACTCTCCCTCCTAATTTTCTTCATCTATTTCAGACAACAAACCTTAGGCTTATCTGAGGCCTAAAAAATCCAAAGACGGTCTTGTGGAGGTCTGTGGCTCAGACTCCCTGTTCAAAAACTTACATTTTGGGGTGGAGCAAGATGGCAGACCAGAAGGGTCTTTGGCTAAGTTCTCCTAGTACAACTGAGGAATGGGAGAAATCTAGGCTGTGCCTGGTGCAGAGATCTTGCCTGGAGCAAAATATATATTTTTCTTTTTTTTGCTGAAAGCTAGGGTGGCACCACTATGGTCTGACAGGTAGGCCACAGCAGTAGTCATTCAAACATACAAATAATGGGAATCATTGAAGGGGAAGAAGATTGTCCCAAAGGTATGAAAGCCCTACTGGAGACTATCATAAATTAAAACTTCCCAAGTTTTACTAAAGATCCTGACACATTACTTTCAGCTGGTTATTGAACCCCAGGTCATCTCAACTCTAACAGAGTTTCTACAAGACACATTGTAATGAACCTGTCCAAAGTTAAGATGAAGGAGAAAATATTGCAAGCAGCTAGGAGTATACACCAACTGACCTATAGGGACAGAGCTATTAGGATGACAGGAGACTTTTCAACTGAAACTTTCCAAGTCAGAAGAACATGGTCATCCACCTTCAATACCCTTAAACAAAACAATTTTTTCAGCCCAGAATTCTGTATCCCACTAAACTAAGCTGCAAAGTTGATGGAGAAATCAAATCTTTTGTGGATATACAAGCACTGAGGAAATGCACCACAACAAGACCTGCACTACAGGAAATACTTAAACTGAACACCTCAATGAACCACCACCAAATTAAATACCTAGAAGCTAAAGAACAAAACTTAGCTTCCACAATGGTATAAAGGATAAAACTACACAACAGACTTTCTCACAACAAGATGAATAAAATCCTACCATGCTTATCAAAACTCTCAAATGAGTAGTATTTATGAAAGATCATTAAAAACTCAGGGTTAAGGGATAGAAAATAATATTTTTAGCAAATAGGAATCAGAATAAAAGAGGGGTTGCAATCTTATTCTCAGATACAAGAGGATTCAAAGAGACTAAAGTTAATAAAGACAAAGATGGACATTTCATACTGGTCAAAGGAACAATACAAGAAGACTTCTCAATTTTAAATATTTACACACCTAACTTCAATGCTCCCTGATTTATTAAACATACCTTGATGGATCTGAGCAATATGATATCCAATAACACCACAACACAGGCAGGGGCCTTTAACACCTAGTTCTCTGACAGAACTGGACAGATCCTCTAAACAGAAACTAAACAAATATACAAAGAACTTAAACATGACCCTAGAACAAATGGGATTAATAGACATATACAGAACACACCATCCCAAAACAAAAGAATATACTTTTGCCTATGGCATATATGTGAAAACAGATCACATCATACAAATCAAACCTCAGTAAAATTAAAGGACTTTTAATTGTATCTTCTCATACCACAAGGTTACAAAGGTGGAACTCAACTTGTACAAAAACGTTCATCCCCACACAAAGGCATGGAAATTAAACAACGTTATACTGAATAATAGTTGGGTTCAGGAAGAGATAAAATTAATTTCCTCAAACATAACAACAATGAAGACACAGGTTATCTAAAACCTGTGGGATACAGCAAAAGCAGTCCTGAGAGGAAAATTTATTGCACTAGATGCCTACATTTGAAAAACAGAAAGAGAGCACATCAACATACTCACAAACCATCTTATGGAAGTGGAAATAGAAGAACAATCTAACCCTAAACCCAGCAGCAGAAGAAAAATAATCAAAATTATATCAGAGACTAATGAAACTGAAAACAACAAAAATCATTTAGAAAATTAACAAAATGAAAAATTGGTTTTATGAAAAATAAATAAAATAGATAAACCTTTAGCCAGAACTAGAAACAGAAAAGTAAAGTCTCTACTAACCTTAATCAGAAATGATAAAGGGGAAATAACATACAGATGCCAGAAAGACAAGAAATTATCTCTGAATACTACAAGAAACTCTACACCTAAAAATTTGATAATGTGGAGAAAATGGATCAATACTTGGAATCACACCCTCTCTCTAGACTTAATCAAGAAGAAATAGATCTCCTTAACAGACCAATTTCAACCACAGAGATCAAATAAACAATAAAAACATCTCCTAACAAAAAACTGCCCTGGTCCAGATATGGCTTCACTCCACAATTCTCTCAAACCTTCAATGAAGAATTTATACCAATTTTACAGCAACTATTCCAAAAAATTGGGAAGGAAGGAATCTTCCCCAGCACATTCTATGAAGGAAACATCACCCTGATATCAAAACCAGGAAAGGGCCCAAATAAAAAGAACTTCAGACCAATTTCACTAATGAATATAGATGCAAAATTCTCAATAAAAGCCTAGCCAAGAGATTACAGCTTCTCATTTAAAAAGCCATACATCACAATCAAGGAGGTTTCATCCCAGGGATACAAGTCTTATTTAAGTCCATAAATGTAACTCATCATATCAACAGAAGAAAAAACAAAGATTATATGATTTTCTCTACAGATGCTGAAAAAGCATTTTATAAAATTCAACATCCTTTTTTAATTAGAACTCTGAAGAAAATAGGCATAGGTAGCACATTTCTTAAACTGATCAAAGCCATCTACAACAAACCCACAGCTAATATTATACTGAATGGAGTGAAACTGAAAGCTTTTCCACTCAGAACTGGAACAACACAAAGTTGTTCTCTATTACCACTACTATTCAACATAGTGCTGGAAGTTCTAGCCAATACAATGAGGCAAGAGAAGATAACACAGGACATCCAATGGGTGCAGAGGAAGTCATATGCTCCATCTTTGTCAATGATATGATCTCCCAAAGACTCAATACCAAGACTCCTCCAAGTGATCAAAAAATACAGTAATATCTCAGGATATAAAATAAATGTGCACAGGCCAGTAGCCTTTGTATACACCAATAATAGCCAAGATGAGAGGCCACAACTCCCTTCACCATAGCTTCAAAGAAAATAAAATACCTAGAATATACCTAACAAAAGAGGTGAAGAATCTCCATAAAGAAAATTATGAGAGAAGAAAGTAGGGGGAGGAGCCAAGATGGTGGTCTGTAGCCAGCTTTCTGCAGATGCTCCTGTCCAGAAGGAGAGTTAAAGGACAGAAATATAGCAAGAAAGCCAACGGTTTGGAGCTGAGTCAAGAGACAAGGTCGAGGAACGCACATCAACCCTATTGGAGCGACCTGCGAACCCAAGAATACAAATAAAACGTACAGAGCACATCACCAGGCGGAAGGGAGTCCCCTCCCCCAAGAGAACAGCTTGCAGTATACGCCATACCTCCATACAAACAAGCGAGCAGAGTTCGGCTGTCCTCCCACTCTACCCCACGGGAGAGACCCTCTAAAAACCGGACCTCCTTCCCCAGTGCCGCGGCACCCTCCTGCCAGGCATAAAGCGGTATAAAACTGTATATATTCTCCACCTGCAAGTTGGAACTCCTGGCAC
>CAUYON010039476.1:0-14511 GCA_963573935.1 Arctocebus calabarensis | reverse complement strand
CTGGGTTCAAGCGAGTCTCTTGCCTCCACCTCCCAAGTAGCTGGGACTACAGGTGTACACCACAACGCCCGGCCATTTTTTGGTTGCAGCCGTCATTGTTGTTTGGCAGACCCGGGCTGGATTCGAACCTGCCAGCTCAGGTGTACGTGGCTGGCGCCTTAGCCCGTTGAGCCACAGGCGCCGAGCCATGAGGGGAATTATTAAGCACATATGCAAACGTCTGTTCAAGAAAGTCATCATGGCTCAGTGCCTGTGGCTCAGTGGGCTAAGGCACCAGCCACGTACACCTGAGCTGGCAGGTTCGAATCCAGCCTGGGCCCAACAATCAACAATGACGGCTGCAACCAAAAAATAGCTGGGCGTTGTGGCAAGCACCTGCAGTCCCAGCTACTTGGGAGGTGGAGGCAAGAGACTTGCTTGAGCCCAGGAATTGGAGGTTGCTGTGAGATGTGATGCCACGGCACTCTATCCTGGGTGACAGCTTGAGGCTCTGTCTCAAAAAAAAAGAAAGTCATTATGAGACTTGAAAAAGCAAAAAATGATGTTGCTAGTACGTATTTATTGATGTGAAAAGAGTAACCAAAGAAAGCAGATTACATAATAGTTACATACAGTTTTATTCTATTTGTTCAATCAAGGAATAAGTGTAGATAAGAATATACTGAAACAGCACCAGCCAGGTTTTTGGGGAATTGGACTTGAAGTCTTTATTTTAAATATTTGTCAGCCAGTCTGGTGGCTCACACTTGCAATCTTAGCACTCTGGGAGGCTGAGGTGGGTGGATCACCTAAGCTCAGGAAATCGAGACCAGCCTGAGCAAGAGTGAGACACTGTCTCTACTAAAAATGAAAAACTGAGACAAGAGTATCTCAGTTGAGATACTCTCAGTTGAGCCCAACAGTTTAAGGTTGCTGTGAGCTATGACACCACAACACTCTACTAAAAGTTACAAAATGAGACTCTGTCTCAAAAAAATAACGTAAAATTAAAACTTAAAAAAAGAAATATTTATCCATATTTCAAAGCTTTTTTATAATAAATATGTTAATGTTTTTATAAAAAGTACTTTAAGGTGGGGCCCAGTGGCTCATGCCTGTAATCCCAGCACTTTGGGAATCTGAGGCAGGTGGTTTGCCTGAATTCAGGAGTTCAAAACCAGCCTGAGCAAGAACAAGACCCTGTCTCTAAAAAATAGCCAAGTGTAGTGGTAGGCACCTACAGTTCCAGCTACTCAGGAGGCTGGAGGATCATAAGAGTTTGAGGTTGCTGTGAGCTATGATACCATGGTACTCTGCTGAGAGTGACAAAGTGAGACTGTCTCAAAAAAAAACAACAAAATGAAGTACCTTTTTTGGGGGGGGGGGGGACAGAGCCTCAAGCTGTCACCCTGGATAGAGGGCTGTGGCATCATAGCTCACAGCAATCTCCAATTCCTGGGCTCAAGCAAGTCTCTTGCCTCCGCCTCCCAAGTAGCTGGGACTATAGGCGCCCACCACAATGCCCGGCCATTTTTTGGTTACAGCTGTCATTGTTGTTTGGCGGGTCCAGGCTGGACTTGAACCTGCCAGCTCAGGTGTACATGGCTGGCACCTTAGCTTGTTGAGCTACAGGCGCCGAGCCCAAAATGAAGTACTTTTGATCCTGTTTCTCAAGCCAGTTCTAGAAAGCAGAGACCTGATGTAGCAGATGAATCTGAATTCTCTGTCAGTCCCGGTAAGCAGCCTCTGCTTGGTCCAGTTTGACCTGCCCATAGTTACTACGCTAACCATCAAGTGTCTCCAGCCACTTTCACCCAAACCACTAGCAACTCCAAATGCCCAGCCCTTTGTCTCCAGAAGCAGTGACTGTTGATGTCATCCAGAAGCCCTTCCTGCTTCCCCATCCCTATGCCCCCAGAGCCAGGATCTACCTGAGCATAATTCATGGTCTCCATAGTACTGTCATACGCGGACCGGAGAGAGGCAAAGTTGATCAGCACATCCACCTCGGGGTGCTTCCTCATGGCATCAGCCATGTTCTTGAAGACAGGAATCAGGATCTCCTTGTGTCCCCAGTAAAACTTCTGCTTGTGGTCCCCACTGTGAGAAGGCAGAGGACAGGTTAGGTCAGCCTCAACCTGTTAGGACTGGGGAGAGGAGAGGAGAGCTGAGTGGAGGAAATTACCTAGAAAGTAGAAAAAGGAAGGTCTCTGTTTTCTTTTATGAGACAGAGTCTCACTTTGTCGCCGTGGGAAAAGTGTTGTGGTGTCATAGCTCACAACGACCTCAGACTCTTGGGCTCAAGTGATCCTCTTGCCTCAGCCTCCCAAGGGGCTAGGACTACAGGCACCTGCCACAATGTCCAGCTAGTTTTTAGAGATGAGGTCTCACTATTGTTTAGGCTGGTCTCGAACTCCTGACCTCAAGCAATCCACCCACCTCAGCCTTCCAGAGTGCTAGGATTATAGCTGTAAGCCACGGCACCCAGCCCAAGGTCTCTGTCTTCAAAGAATTTTGATCCAAGGGAAAAAGTTTCCCCAGGAATCTCTCTTGCCTCCATCTCTTTTGCGGGGCAAAGTCTTCTCCAACAAAAGGAATGAGCTAACTGAGACCCCAAGCTTTGTCTTAGCAGAAGGAGGAGATGCTTCCTGCTATGCCATAACTCACGTGAAAGGGTAGACCATGGCAGCCACCGAGGGCTCATCTCGGGAGCAGACGTAGTCAAAGTCCAGCATGCCTTGCACTGCCCGGGTCTGCATACCCCACACAATGGCCTTGGTGTGACAACTGAAGAGGGTGGTGCTCTTTCCTGGTGGGCAAAGACACAGCGAGTGCACCCAGAAGACACACCCCAGGGAGACCCACAAAGGCAGGAGCTGCCTGCCAGGCCCTTCCACGCCCCAAGTCCAGGATGGTGGCTCACCAAAACCACAAAGAAATGCCAAGAAGACAAAGTTCTGAGAACTTAGGGAGGAGGCAACAGATAGACAGTTAAACTTAGAAGACTGGCCTGGCTGGTAAATAGCTCAATAATGAACAGAGAAGAGACTTCCCATATAGAGAACGGGCCTCACAGCAGAAGAGACACCAAGGGGGACCTGCTTCATGTCACAGGCAAGATGCATAACCGGTCTATATGCAAATGAGGTCTTGATAAAGTCATTGGGAAAAAAATTACATACTCCCAATTTTAGTAGTTTCAAGACTTTACAACATCCCAACAATGCTTACCAGCTCATAAACCTAGACATAAACCACCCTCGGTCAGGGTTTTTGCAAACTACAGGTCAGTGTAGGCCCAATGACACGGTTATGGCAGTGGGGGCTGAGGACAGGCAGCCTTAGTGCTAATGGGGCTCTGGTCAGGGCTCCAGCACAAGGCAGAAGCAGCAAGCAGGTGGCACAGCACCACCACCCCAAGCTTCTCTCCCACTCCTTCCGGCCTTCTCCCTTCTACTATGTGGCTCTTTCCCATTGCTCAAAACAATTCTCTTGGATAGGCTCTCCAGCAAGGGGCAAAAGAAGAGAACAAAAGAAGCTGGTGAAAGTGCTGTTTTCTGGCCAGGCGCAGTGGCGTGTGCCTACAGTCCCAGTTATTCAAGAGGCCAAGAGTTCGAGACTAGACTGGGCAACACAGTCAGATCCAGTCTCTTAATAAAAATGCACCCCTCAGCCCAAAGGGAAAGGATCCTTCTCTGTGGGCAGGAACCCTCCTTTTAAGCTCGTCAGAAGTCCAGGAGAAGGAAAGCAGCCCTCAAGGGAGGTTTCTGAGTTCCCCCAGGGAGAACACCATATCCAGCCCAGTGGCATCTGGTATTAATCAACCCACTATATTACAGCAGGTTTGGCTAATAAATTCAAGGTCTGATTAAATCCCTGTGCAAGCCCGCCTCTTCTATTACAGCAGTAAGCTTCTCTTGACAGAGGCTCCCGATACTGCAAATACGAGGGATTTACTGTCACCTTCACCCTTCTGGGTTTTGATGAGACTCGAGATCACAGAACAAGGGAAGCCACCTAATCCAGTTCTTCCACTTTCCCATCCTAGGAAACCAAAGCTCAGAGATGCCAAGTGACAGAGGTACTAGGTCATCTAGCAACAGAGCCAGATTGCACAATAACTCAAGATGTACCTCAATTGTGCAACTGAGAAGGGAGACTACCAATCAGTTTGACTTCACCACTGTCATCCTCAGGGAGCCCACACCTGAGCCAGGGTGTGTGTGTGCACACATGTGTCTGTCCACCCAAGAGGCTACAGAATCAGGGCAAAGCCTGGAATTCACAAACTATACCTCTAGTGGGAAATGGCAGAACCAAAGTGCCTACCTTCTCAAGTACAGAGAAACCAAAGCTGAAGGGGGCGATCCCCAGGCCCCCAGTAACAGGGAGGCCCCATAAAGAGCCTCTGCTCTGTGAGCTAAGCCCTGGCACCAGGCTCCTCCTCTGGCCCCATGGAGGGGAGAGCTTATCTGTATCCCTCCCTCCCCTACTTTCTTTTTTCTTCTCCCACTTCCCAGCATAGCTCAGGGACCAGGAAAAACACCTTCCTCCTTGTGGGTGAAAAAGCTTTCTGAAAACTAGCATCCCTCCCTTCTGCACAGGGCTCAAACTCTGATCTAGACTTTTAGGTAACAATGGCTCTTGCCAGAGGCAGAAAATGCAGGGATTAAAGGCAGGTGGTCAGAGGGTATACTCCCAGCTTTTCCAGCTGGTCATCAGTGACCTAGCGAGGTCCTCCTTCCCCTCCCCTTAGTAATAGGTCAAAGTCATCTCAGAAGACCTCCTTTCCCCCACAGCCGTGAATACTGAAGTTAAATGGTAAATTTTTTTTTTTTTTTTTTGTACAGACAGTATCACTTTATCGCCCTCAGTAAAGTGCCATGGCATCACACAGCTCACAGCAACCTCCAACTCCTGGGCTTAGGCAATTCTCTTGCCTTAGCCTCCCGAGTAGCTGGGACTACAGGCGCCTGCCACAACGCCCGGCTATTTTTCTGTTTTTACAGTTCGGCCGAGGCCAGGTTTGAACCCGCCACCTTCAGTATATCGGGTCAGCGCCCTACTAGATGAGCCACAAGCGCTGCCCTAAATGGCAAATTTTAATGCTTTAAACCAATTAATCTAGCTCAACAGGAGAAGGTGTGTGTTTGTGCGTGTTCAGAAAATGTCTACTGTAAAATATGACCTCAGACACCAGACAAGCCTGGGGTACCTTCCACTTATCCAGTCTGTTGGGTACCCAGGCTGTATGCCTCTTTGGCCATCTATCTATCCAAGTCTTCCATCATACCTCTGGAGAAACCTAAACTTGTCCCTGGTATGAGAAGCTCTGGGATGAAAGTTGGCAGTGGTGAAGCCAGGGCAGGGAAGGTAAGAAAACAATGACATCACGAGATGGAAGTGAGAATCAAGGTGATCTGTGGCTCCCCTCCTGCATGCCAGCAGTGACAACCCCTGGCTCCCTGCACTCCCCTTGCAGTTGGACAGCTCCCTCCTTCCCAGGTGACAATCCCTTCCTGACACCATTCCACTCTCCAGAGCTGTCGGCCTGGCTCTCTCATCCCTTCACAAGCATCCACCCCGCTCCCAGGCTCAGAGCCACAGATAGCCACACAGTGAGGAGAGTACCTAGTGGAGGCACATACTAAGCAGAGGAGGAAGAGCAAAGACTCGGACTTGGGGCAGGCCACACCCAGGCAGGGACAGAAAATAGACCAGACAACACTGCAACCCACCAGGGGATAGGGAAACACAGCACACAGGAAAACTGTAACCCATGAACAAAGCCACACGCGGAGCTGGGGCGGGGTTGGGGCATCCTACCTTGCAGGGATCTTGGACTTGGGACTGAATCTGTCAAAGAAAATGACCAAGGCAACTGAGTGACCCACTGATGGCCAGAGGCTCTGGAGGGAAAGGGTGGAACAGGGAAGGATCCCAAGGATAGGCCTATCATTTCATGGCTGTCGCCCTCACCATCTCTCGGCTATTCCACAATGGAGGGGAGGAGTAAAGCCAACAGAAGAGGTGAAAGCACCGAGGTGCAGAATGGAAGCAAGAGAGAGCAAAGACCAAAGGGGACCTAGAGAGGGAGCAGGAGGAGGACAAAGGTTCGTAGGTGTGGATGTGCTCAACACCTACCCCTCCAAGTCCTCCGGGAGTAAAACTGAGCAACAGGTATTCCTATCTGGACTTCCTAGCAGGCCCAGTCTCACCCTCTCAGTGCCCAATCCTTTTCTTTTTCTTTTTTTTTTTTGCCCAATCCTTTTCTGTCCCCAAGTAATGATGAGACGATCAGAGCAGTATTAGGGCTGATCTCACATTCAAAGCTATGGACAAAGCTGCTGGTTGGGGGAATCACAGGGCAGAAGCTTCCAATCTTAAGACTTTGGAGCTAGTATCACTGTGTCCCAAAATGCCTTAAGCAAAGTGTGTAACAGGAAAAACATGCACAGACTACCTCAACCCAGGGTAACAACACTGCTTATCTAATGTTGGCTGCAAGGCTGGCCAGGATCACATCATGATGCATCGGAGGAGGATGGAGAGATGAGTTAGGTAAAATACAGATGGACTGGGCTGGCAGATAAGGACTTTTCTTATAGCAGCCTCACAAAGGAGGGAATGACTCTGTAAGGGCCCCAAGATGGGGGGCAGGAACTGCCATGTCGGAGCCAGCTCTGAGGGCCTGAGGTCCTGGCTATTGTCATCCACTCAGGAGGACAGTCATAAGCAATGTTCTGCCTCCTGGTGTGCCTGTACGCCTGTCTTTTCTGTAGCCTCCCTGCCCAGCTCACATCTCCATAAAAACAGGGATAGTGAGAAGAGAGTGAGGAGTGTGACTCAGGCATAGTGTGTGTCCTCAGAATCAGGAGGGTCCACAGGGAAGGCTCATATCCTCATGTTCCATTCTCATCCCACACCCCATGCTCATAGCAAAGCCCAAAGCATTTTTCATTTGCCTCTGCCAACCCAGGTGGGACAGGAAAGAGAAGAAACATGGAGAGCGTGGAAAGGCCATTCCCTGCAGGGTGCTGGACCCTCTGGCAGTTACCTTGTGGCATGGCAGGCTTGGCCTTCTTTGCAGGTGCTACCTCATCAGCCCTGGACTCAGAAAAAGATGCTGTTCTGCTGGGAGCTGGAGTCTAGGGTGAGACAAGAAAAGTGAGTGAGAGGGAAGTCACAGGTGATAGCTGGGAAAGCTAGTCCTTAAAGGCCTCAAAGAAATCAGGTAATAAAAAGTAGGTCTATGGGGTCAGCGTGGTGGCTCACGCTATATATAATCCTAGTACTCCAGAAAGCCAAGAGGGGAGGACTAGGCGGCGCCTGTGACTCAAAGGAGTAGGGCGCAGGCCCCATATGCCAGAGGTGGCGGGTTCAAACCCAGTCCTGGCCCAAAACTGAAAAAAAAAAAAAAAAGAGGGAGGATTGCTTGGGCTTAGGAGACCAATTTGAGCAAGAGGGAGACCCCATCTTTACTAAAAACAGACAAATTAATAGGTTATCATGGCATGTGCCTATAGTTCCGGCTATTTGGGAGGCTGAGGCAGAAGAATCACTTAAGCCAAGGAGTTTGAGTTTGCAGTGAGCTATGATGAAACCACTGCACTCTATCTGGGTAACAAAACAAGATTTTGTCTCAAAAAAAAAAAAAAAATATATATATATATATATATTAGGTACAGGATTATAAGCTGCTTCTAAAGTTATTATTCTGACAATCCTCTGAGAGAGGAATCAACACTGTCCCATGTTACAGATGAACCAACTGAGCCCATGGTAGATAAGATACCTGTCAAGATCCCTCATTCATCAAGAAGAGAGTCACGATTTGAACTTGGACCTGATTATAAAACCCTTGGTCTTTCCATTGTACTCTCTGGACTAGGACAGAAAAACAAAAATTGGCACAGAGATCCAAAATCGATCATTTACTAACTTCCTCCTGTATTTCCCCTATGCCCTCAAATGGCAAAGGAGGGGGACTTATACCCTGGGTTTGGGGAATGAGTGGAAAAGATGAGATGGTTCTTTCCTATAAGGTGGAAAGAAGGTGGCACCTACCGATGTGCTCCCACTGGCATTGAGAAGGAAGTTTGCAGTGTGGGCGGCTGTGGGTGGCTGATTGGGGATAGGCCGGTGACCCAAGGCCATGCCCACGATGGCTGTCATGTGAGTCTCTGTGCCAAAGACATGGATAGGGATCCCAGTTGTCTTCCCTGTGAAGGAAAAAAAAGGAAGCCATCATTGAAGAACTCCAATAAGGACTCAAGTCCATGTGATTCTGCAAAGGCCCTTTTCCAGCCCTGCTCTATGTCTAGCACATTCAGTACAAGAACAATTACTCAGGACAAAGCAATGTCATAATGTAACCACCAGACATACCTTTCTGAAGACCACCAGCTGATAAGAGCAAGCAAAGCTTCCCTGGCAAGACTCAAATAACTACAAGTGTTGTTAGAGTCTGCATTCTTCCGGCTCACGGCCTGCACCATGGTTCTCCAGCTTCCTCAGCCATCACCTGGGCTCTGCTCCTCCCTCTGCATGGAGCTCTCTTGTCACAGAGCTATACCTGGCTGCTCACAAGTCTCTCAAATACCACCCCCTGAGAAAGACCCTGTCTATCCTCAACAGGGAAGAGAATGTCCCTGGCATCACTCAACCCTCTTTATCACACAGACCCCCTAGCTGGCAGCTAATAGATTCTTCATCTAATAGATTACTTGATTAGTATTCTAATTATGAGAGCACGATTTGGTGACAATCACTGTGCTGTCCTCAGGGACTGGCCCACAGCACATAGCAGGTCCTAAGTAAGCTTAAGAAGAATGAATGAAAACTAGGACTTGGTACAATTGTAAGTGACTTGGTGGGGGAAAGGGGAGGTCATGTTTGCCATGGACACCAAATCCGCAAAAATGGGAAGCCAGAAAGGTGTTGGCTCTCCAATCAGAGGGCAGTTCAACGAGCAAGTGTCTTTTCTCTGTACCCCTCTGGCACCTCCCACAAACTCCTACTCCACATGACCGATTTAACAATGGGGGCTGTACATTATTTAAGATCAAAACTGCTGATCATAAAGTTCACTTGTTACAAGTTCAATCAGGTTGACTTAGGAAGCTCTCATTTTAGTTGTGAGGAGACATGGTCCCCGACTTCTTGAAAGATAAGCTTGAACCTGCATGAGATACTCAAAATGCAAACAGGAAAGGGGAAACCAAAATGAAAACCACACCCTCCTGTCCTCCTCTCAATAAAAGGCAATTCTTTCTTCCATTTTACTAGTTGTTCCACCTTTCTCCTCTTATCCCCCACATCAAGGCCACTAGTGATCCAGGGTCTGCCTCTCCCTACCTCTCCCGCCTCATCCAGGACACCATCCTGGACTGCTGCATGGCCTTCCTGGTGCCTCCTTGCTTCTTCTGTTTACCGTAATATCTACTCTCCACCCAGCAGCCAAATAACCCAATTCAAACTGAGGTCAGACTATGTTATTTCTGAGTTCAGAGCCCTCTCCCCCAGCTGTCACCTCAGGGTCACAGCCAAATCCTCCTGCAACCCGTGTAGGCCTATGCTGTCTGCTCCTGCGGCCGCAGCCCCACAACCCTCCCACACCACAGGGCCTTGCAGAGAAGTCATGGTGATGTCATCTCTCCTCTCCTCCAGGTTCCTACTCAAAGGTCACCTTTCTGGTCAAGCATTTATTGACTGACCCCTACTGACAGCTGCCCCCATCCCCTCCCACACACTCCCTTTCTTGGCTCCCTCAGGGCACTCCCTGACATTCCTATCTGTGTCCTAAACTCCAATAAGGCTTGCTGTCTGTCATGTTGGTGGCTGTAGCCCCAGTGACCAGCATAGCTTCTAGTACAAAGCAGGCAATCTGTAAATACTGCGAGGTGCAGAGCTGAATGAAAATGCCTTCCTGCCCCTTCTGAAGTGTAGCACAGACACTCTGCTTCTGGAAACAGATGGAAGCTGCGTATCCAGAAAGAGGAGTGAAGAGCATGGAAGAGCCCAGACACTGACTCTTTCAGGAATCGCAAGGAGGCAGGCCACCGACACTCAGGGTGGGAGAGAGAGAAAGGTCCCTAGCCTTACCAACTTCTCCCATCACCCGTAGGCCCTCCTGATAGTTGGGTCCACCTCTTCGGACAAAGATCGTGACCTCGTGCTCCTTCAGGGGGCCCTGGTAATCTCGAATTGCTCTCACGATGCCCTAGAAACCCAAAGGAACAGAGACATGTGACTCTGGGAACCACAAAAACAAGGCAGCCACTAACTGATTATTCATAACCATGGTAAACAAACATCCACAGGTGTCTGTGACAAAGGCAGTTTCTCAGGAAGCATGGCCTGGCAGACAAGAATGTAACATGCTCAGTGGACTACACACAAGCAGCACAGGCCAGGACATAGCCACAGTTCGCTGAGGAGAAGCACGGGGGGTTGGGAGAGACACTCCTTAATGCAGCAGTGTGTGAGTCCTCCAATGCCAGCATGGCGTTGTTGGTCTCTCTCTTGTCCCGACTACAGTCATTCTTACCTCTTACTACAGCATGGAGGTGGATCTATGTTGGGCCCTGCACATGAGTTCCCAGAGTTACCAAGATACAATCATTTTCAATGTCCAGATCTTACAAAAGCTTCTTAAGTGACAGATCTCATCATGAATACCCACTTTAGAAAGATGGAAGGTTGGGAAAGCGTGTACCAGTTCTGTGTATCCAGACTGAGGGCTGGTGTTTGAGCTGGGACTGATTTCTGTCACCGAGGGCATTGCCCACAAAGCTCCATCTTGACCAAGGGTGCCCCCTCAACCATAAAGCTGCTCGGAAATGAAAATGAAGCCATCACAGCTCACCTGGCTCAGATTTATTTGCTGAGTCAGGTCCAGTTAGGGAGATCAGGTTTCAGGTCTGGTCCCTAATTGCTTGAAAGCTCAGAATTTCAAGATTGACACTTACTTGTACATTACTCTCAGGCCAGGCGTGGTGGCTCAAACCTATAATACTAGCATTCTCTGAGGCAGAGGCAGGTGGATTGTTTGAGGTCAGCAGTTTGAAACCAGCCTGAGCAAGAAAAAGACTCCATCTCTACTAAAACTAGAAAAACAAGCCAGGTGTTGGGGGGGGGAGCCTACAGTCCCAGCTACTTGGGAGGCTAAGGCAGGAGGATCCTTTGAATCCAAGAGTTGGAGGTTCCTGTGAGGTATGACACCACGGCTTTGAAACCTTCCATCTTTCTACCCAAGGAGACAGAGTGTCACTCTGTCTCAAAAGAAAAAAAAATGTAGGCTGGGTGCAGCAGCTCAGGCCTGTAATCCTAGTACTTTGGGAGGCCGAGGTGGGCAGATCATCTTAGCTCATGAGTTTGAGACCAACCTGAGCCAGAGCAAGACCCTATCTCTAAAAAAATAGCTGGGTGTTGTGGTGGGTGCACATAGTCCCTGCTACTCTGGAGGCTGAGGCAAGAGAAATCACTTGAGCCCAAGAGTTAGAGGTTGTTATGAGCTGTGACGCCATGGCACTCTACCATGAGTGACAAAGACTCAATCTCAAAAAAAAAAAAAAAAACAGAAAAAATTATCCCTTATTCTTAAAACAGATGTGGCAAGCTCTTCACAGCCTCACAGAGCATATCACAGAATAGTAAATGGCCTCCCAAAGTGGCTACCTTAGAAGGGGATGACTTTCTTTTTTTTGAGACAGAGCCTCAAGCTGTCACCCTGGCTAGAGTACTGTGGCATCACAGCTCACAGCAACCTCCAACTCCTGGGCTCAAGCAATTCTCCTGCCTCTGCCTCCTAAGTAGCTGGGACTACAGGCACCCACCACAACGCCCGGCTATTTTTTGGTTGCAGCCGTCATTGATGTTTGGCAGGCCTGGGCTGGATTTGAACCCGCCAGCTCAGGTGTATGTGGTTGGCGCCTTAACCACTTGAGCCACAGGCACGGAGACAAAAGGGGAAGACTTTCAAGGGGTCTTAGCTCTGTTATCCTTATTGGCCAGCAGTCACATGTTCTTTAAAGCATGTGCAAATGGCCCAGACATAAGGTCCCCAGCTGGATGAGCAGGAACTCCAAGTCATCAGAATGCTTTCCTCACTCCAACTTTCCCCAACAGGGGCAAGAGCCCCTACCCAGACTAGGCAACTCAGGGGAATTTGCCTCTGCTCAAACCTTGCCTACAAGACCCCTTCCCTGCTTTCCCCAAACCCACTTTGCCACCACAACTGCACTAGTTACCTTGAACGTGGCAGCCACATTGGTGAAGTTTGCAATGCTGCCTCCGATGATAAGGATCTTGCCTAAGTTTGGGGTAAAAGTCAAAAAATGGTTAGAGAGGTAAACTTGAGCATCTTCCCAGAAATCCAACTGAGGGAGCTCTCTCCTCTGCATAAGGTAGGAGAGGTCAGGGAGTGGACAGGACAATCTCTCCTAATGTCTCCTGACACCCTTATCAGCTCACCCCTCTGCTACCAATGCCAGAGGGCAGTGGTCAATCCAAACCCACAGGATCTCTGCAGCATTTCTACTCAGCACCCAGAAATCCAGTTTGGTTTCCAGATATCTCCAGTGGGACTCTCCTTCTCTCTGGCTCAGGGGAAGGGGAACTGATATGTATAGTCTCAAAACACTGGGCAGGTGGTAAAGGGGTGGACACTGGGAATCACGCAGCCTAACACATAAGAAGGTCACTAGGAACTGAGTTTTTATAGTAGTTAGACCAAGAGCACACTGCTGTGCCCTCTTCCTCCTCACACCCGTCTATGGATAGACATGATAGATACAATCACTGCCTATCACACAGTCAGGGAAACTGAAGTCCAGAAGTTAAATGACTAGCTCCAAGCTGCAAAGGACCTGGCTTCAGTGACTCCTACAAAGTTTCCACTGTATCATGCTAGGCTATTTGGGGAGAAGGGGTATGCGTGTGTGCACGTGCGCATCTTACCGTCTGGGTGCTTGTCACGGGTCATGAGGGAGAGGATCGTCTTGGCGTAGTCATAGGTCTGCTGCTCACTGGGGGCACCCGAATATTCCCCATAGTTCGCTAGTTCATTGACACCCCCTAGATCACAGATGGTATCACTGCCAAGGAGACACAGAAGTCACTGCTGGCTCTTGGGGCAGCAGGTGGCAGCCTGGTGCCTAGGATGACATGCAGATGCCCCAAAGCACCGAAGCCAGCCCGTGGAACTGTGATCCACAACTGCGCTACATCTGACTCTTCTGTGTAGAGCACTCTGCCAGACCCAGGGCTGCAGGGGCCCTTGACAGTGGTAGGTAAAACGACCAAGCACTTCCCTGTGCCACAAAGACAAGAAAAATCACACTGTAGGGCAGGCTGCCCTGCTGCAGCCAGCGGAAGGAGCCTCAGCCCCCCACAGGAGGGAACGTGGCAGATCACACATCAAGAAATGAGCACGGCTCGGCGCCTGTGGCTCAGCGGGCTAAGGCACCAGCCATGTAAACCTGAGCTGGCGGGTTCGAATCCAGCCTGGGCCCGCCAACCAACAATGACGACTGCAACCCAAACAAAAAAAAATAGCTGGGCGTTATGGCGGGCGCCTGTAGTCCCAGCTACTTGGGAGGCAGAGGCAGGAGACTTGCTTGAGCCCAGGAATTGGAGGTTGCTGTGAGCTGTGAAGCCACGACACTCTACCCAGGGTGACAGCTTGAGGCTTTGTCTCAAAAAAAAAAAAAAAAGAAAGAAAACCAAACAGATATTGCTAAATATGAAAACAGTGGGGATAAAATGATATTATAAAAAGTGTTTGATTGATACAACAAAAGGCAAAAAAGGAGGGAAAGGGACTATAGAACAGATGGAGAAAATAGAAAACAATTGATAAGGTGAGGGGTTTAAACTCAGCCAGATCATTATTCCAATCAAATATATTAATATATGATTTAAATGCAAAAGAAGATAGAAATTGTCAGATTGAATGAAAATACCATATACTGCCTGAAAATAACCCATTATAAATATAAAGACATGGATAGGTCAAATATAAAAGAACAAAGATGATCATGCTGACACTAATAAAAAAGAAAGCTAGAGTAACTATATATTAATATAAAACAAAGTCAAGTTCAAGTCAAGAAATTTTACTAAGGATAAAGATAATCTGTTTATAAAAAATAGAGGAGAAAATTCATCAAAAACAATCCTAAATGTGTATGCACCTGATACACTCTTCATATATATGAAGCAAAAACTGATAGAAATATAAGAAATAGACAAATTCACAATTATAATTCAAGATGTCACTACTCCTCTCTTAATAACTAATAGAGAAAATAGAAAATTAATAAAGAAACAGAATTTAGTTAATTAAAATTTATAATACATTGTCTTCACTAATAACAAAATATATATAAATTTTTTTTTTTTTTTTGAGACAGAGCCTCAAGCTGTCACCCTAGATAGAGTGCTGTGGCATCACAGCTCACAGCAACCTCCAATTCCTGGGCTCAAGCAAGTCTCTTGCCTCTGCCTCCCATGTAGCTGGGACTACAGGCT
>CAUYON010039474.1:0-14512 GCA_963573935.1 Arctocebus calabarensis | reverse complement strand
AATAACTGAGAAAATGCCAGGAAGGCTATGTTAATCAGTTTGATGAAAATAGTTAAGATTGTATATGAAACCAGCACATTGTACCCCTTGATTGCACTATTGTACACAGCTATGATTTAATAATAAAAACAATAAAATTTTTTAAAAAGTTAAAAAAAAAAAAAAAAAAAGAAAAGAAAAAAAAATCTTCCCAAAGCAAAACTTGGATTTTGACGATCCCAGATTTTTATGCCCATGAGATCAGGAACGAATTTATCTGTTTCTTCTTTCTCCCTTTCCCCCGCCTTCTCCCTCTCTCTCCTCTCATTTCTCACACTCACGATACTGATGCTGTTGTTATAATTTATTTGAGTCTGAAATAAGTGGCTAATGCAAAGAAACATACTATTCACCTCAGTAAAGATTTCTCTGCTTCAAAAATATCCCTGAGAAATTCTCCTTTTTTCTTGTTTGTTTTGTTTTGCATCTTGAGTTCTCCAAACCCTAGGACAGAAAGAATAGTGAAACACTAAATATCGTGGCACAATATCGTGTAGTTAATGGGAATTTGAAATAATGAAAAATCTGGTGGCGAATATGAGCCTCTTACATTAAACTTCCTTTCATAAAGACATGTATCTTTATGAAGAATTGTTTCAACCCAAATTTGCTGTAGGCAAAAAGAGCACATGGCTTGTCCATCCTTCTCTTTAGAATATGAAGGAACATAAATCAGCCTGAGCCCTCTGCCTTCAGAGCAGCGTGAAAGATCATGCTGGAGATGTGTGTTCTTCCCAACCTAGGCAGCTTTCTAATTCTCACCTAAGAAAAGGGAAGGAGAGATTTGGGTCAGAAACAGTCTAAAGCCCATGTCCCAAAGCAAACATTTCTATAAACAAACTGTCCCTGGAAATGCTTCTGTCATGAACACTCAAAAGTCCAGTACCACAAAAAATAATCGTAGAATTTTAGAGCTGGAAGGACGTTTGTCCCAAACCTCTAACTGGGGCCAGGCATGATGGCTCATGCCTATACTCTTAGCACTCTGGGAGGCTAAGGCAGGTGGTTTCAGGAGTTCAAGACCAGCCTGAGCAGGAGCAAGACCCTGTCGCTACTAAAACTAGAAAACACCCCCCCCTTGATGTTGTGGTGGGCACCTGTAGTCCCAGCTACTCTTGAGGCTGAGGCAAAGGGATCTTTTGAGCCCAAAGGTTTGAGGTTGCTGTGACCTAGACTGACACCAGAGTGACAGAGTGAAACTCTCTCAAAAAAAAGAAAGAGAGAGAGAAAGAAAGAAAGAAGGAGAGAGAAAGAGAGAGAAAACAGACCCAAACTCAAACCTCTAACTGGCTTCTCCTCTAATTCACAAAATAGAAGACATATTCCTAAAAGAGTAGAGCCCATGGTTTATTTGACCCATGACCATTATAGGATGCTGGGAGTAGGATCAATGTATTTGGGCAGGATGGAGGGAGGAGGAGGAAGAGGGGAAGAATAGAGGAAACAAGAGAGAGAAGAAGGAAGAAGGAAAGAGGAGCAAGAAGGAATTTTCTATATATAATATTTATATATGGTAAGATATATATATATATATCTATATAGTTTGCTAATAACTGTTACTATTTATGTTACCTAATCAAATTATCCCAGGAAACCACTAATAAAGATATTAATATCCCATACGTGGAGTGGAATAAACTGAAGTTCAAAGAAGGTAAGCCCATGCATTTTTAGCACACTGGAGAAAGCAGGCAATGGTCAGGGATGCAGAAATCCTCTTGAATACAGCGCAGGGTGAGAGCAAGCATGGAGTGAAAGATTCCCACTTGTTGGGCAGCACCTGTGACTCAAAAGGGTAGGGCTCCAGCCCCATATGCTGGAGGTGGCGGGTTCAAACCCAGCCCCAGCCAAAAAAAAAAAACTGCAAAAAAAAAAAAAAAAATTCCCACTTTTTAAGTGCTTCCTACCTCTGACTACGGGACTGTATTGAGGGATCATAGTTGTGCTCTGGATTAATGTTGACAGAAATTAATTTCTTCCCTCATCATCAGATATGGCAAAGGAAAGAGTGCTAGTACGATTTATGGTGTTTTCCCTTCTGTAGTTCTATTCCACCAATGTCTCCTTTAACCTTCTCACCAATCGTGGGATGTAGCAGGTTATAGAATCATTGTAGAAAATGGCCAATACATTATTTAAAGCTAAAAAGAAGGAAAACATCACCTTGACCAATGCAATGTTTGTATCCCAAGATGTACGAGTTGATTATTCTGATTTTACTTCTTGGAATAATTGGTGCTATGACTGATCAGGCTAAAACAGATCTTAGGGGGAAAGACTCCTGAAGGGCATGATGTCTACAATGTGTAAGCAGGCTTTGCTGATACCGTCTGTAAATAATTTAGAAAAAGTGAAAGGCTCTCAAATTTACCAGCATCTCTTACCTCAAGACACACAATTTTCTTCTCATATTCTCAAAGGGAACATTCTGAGGTTTCATGCATACTTTTCTGGAGAATGTTAGACAAATCATTTAACTTCTCTGTGTCTCTGTTTCTTCCCATCTAAAATGAGAACCCTAGACTGGTCTCTACAGCATAGGCCAGCTCCTGTCCTCTACACCTCTGTGCTTCTCTGAAAGGCCAGTGTAAGCGGTCCCAGCTTCACTCTTGATTTTCCTGCACCAGTGCAAAGAATTATACACAAATTTTCATCATCATGATCATCAGCTTCCCAGCAGGCTAACCAAGGCATCTGTCAGATGCTAAGAATTGTATTATATCATTTCTAATTCTCACTATAACTAACCCTTAAAATCAGCACTATTATCATCAATCTACTGAGAGGAAATTGCAGTAGCTCAAGTGTCATTCAATACTGGAGATTAATCTGGGGATGGATTTTACAGAATATTTTCAAAGGTGATTCACTAAAAAAGTTTGTAATTAAATAGACATTACCTAGATGTACTTAATTCTTTGTTTTTGTTGAGGACTACTTTCTGCTGCTAGATTCGCTTGTATTTTGAGAGATGTCAGTGAGCTTTTTTTCCAAGCCAGCACAATTCTCACTCCACCTATCAGACAGTCCCTGAACTTAATCTTACTACAAACAGGATGGGCCGCTACTCTCTCGGTGTCCTGTTGGGCCCTGCACATATTTCTGTCACAACAAAAAATAGACATAAAATGTCTGTAATATTTTATGGAATGTGATCATTACCCGCCCATCGCCCCTCATGGGAGTCTAACCTCAGAAGATTACTGTTATCTTACTGGGAGGGAATTTTTTCTTTATAGTTCTGTAAGTTCAAGAGCTGATACATAGTCAACACGTTAAAAAAAGATCTCGAATGAATGAATGGAATGTTTTTAATAAGTTTTCACAGTATTGTATAAATATAAACAACAAACAGAAAATGTATGAGTGCATTTTATCTTTTTTATATTCACATCAGCATGGGTTGGCAGGGAAAAATGGCCTTTAGAACCCTTTCCTAGGTGCCACATTCTATAAAAGATTCTTGTGAGAACTCTTCCTTTTCACTCCAGGAAATTCTTTCAGTTCTATTTAACTTCAAACCATTTATAGACTTGAAATGATTTCTAATGTTTCTGCCTCGGCGCTGTGTTTTTCCTCACTAATCCCCTAACTATTGACAGGTGGTTGGATGGTTAAACACTGCGCTACAACTTCCATTGACAAGATCGTAAACACTGGCAATGGAAACAGCTACCACCAATTTATCTGTTCTCAAGTTCGTTTTGTTTTTTGTTTTTGTTTTTTAGAGACGGAGTCTTACTTTGTCACCCTTGGTAGAGTGCTGTGGCATCACAGCTCACAGCAACCTCCAGCTCCTTAGCTTAGACAATCCTCTTGCCTCAGCCTCCCGAGTAGCTGGGACAATAGGTGCCCACCACAACACCCGGCTATTTGTTATTGTTGTTATTGCAGTTTGCCCAGGGCCGGTTTCAAACCTGCCACCCTCGGTATATGGGGCCAACGCCTTACTCACTGAGCCACAGGTGCCACCCCACTTCTCAGGTTTGATCTTTATTTCTTGGTGATCAACATTAGATATTAGACTAGTTATTGACTCCGCTGAATCTCTACTATAATTCATCTCCTTTCTCTTCCCTTCCCCTCCCTCTAAACTTATTATTTCTATTTTCTCTATTGGATACATCTAAACTTATTTTCCCATTAGTACTCTTTTCTTAGTTTACACCCCTCAATTTGTTGAGGAGCACAGCCTCAAGTAACTTGCTCTGAAGGGGGCCTGGATGGTAGCTTTTTAAGGTATGGTATATCTGAATGTATTTTATTAAGGATTAATCATTTAGGTAAACAGTGTATTTTAGATTGAAGAAGTTTTCTTTCCCTTATAATTTAAAGACACTGATCCATTTTCTTTTAGCATTCACTGTCACTGTTGAGAAATTTGATGCCCATCTAGATCTTACGTGTTTGTATGTGACCCTTCCCCCTTTCTGTAAGGTCCCCCAATCCTACTTGTACAACTGATAACTCTATCGTTTCACACTCCAGTTTTCACCCAGGTATGTCTATATGTTTGTAACCATTTGCTAACTTTCTTGGCACCCAGTAGTCTCTCTTAAAAGGAGTTGCGTGATTCTCTAGTATCTTTGCACAAATGTTAGCATCTGAGAGTGGCTTTTCTTTCCTGACTGCCGGATGGAAGTCACGCACCCACCCTAGCACATGATGTCTCTTCTATCCTTGCCTTATTTTTGTCCATACAAAATACTCTTAAATTCTGGGAAATTCGCCTGCTTTTTAGTTTTCTTCCTTCACTAGTATGTATGCTTCAAGAGAACAGGGATTTGGGTTTGTTTTGTTCACTGCTGTCTTCCTAGAACAGAGTCCAGTACCTCGTAGGTATTTAATAAATATTTGTTTAATATTTTTGTTTCACATTTAAGACACAGGCGATAAAAGCTCCATCTGCATACATAGGGCACATCAACACTCAGACTGCAGTTTAGATTGAGCTCACAGACAGCTATTGCTGAGGAAAGCTGGAACCCCATTAGGGTACAAATACCCAACTCCTCCCTGAGAGTTTATTCTGAAAAGCAACTGAGGTACAAAATTTTACTTCGAGTCATGAGTAAACATCTTTTAAAGTAACATGTATATGTGCTGGGGGGAGGTGGAGAGAGAGAAAAAAATGAGGGGGAAGAAAGAAAGAAAAATAAAAATCAGAAGTAACCCCACCTAACTAGATGGTAGGAGTGTGATTATTGGTGAATATTTTTTATTTCTGCATTTTCCAGTTTCTTTCAAATATTTACTGTTGAAAGTTATAAAAATTTTAAAATTAACAAAATGCTGCAGAGAGGAACATATTTGCTGTGTAATGTGAACTGGTCATGGAAATAGTTATCCAGGGCCCCTCCTGATTCCCCTCTTCGGCCTGCCCTCTGTCCTTTTAACTTTTCAACCATTCAGAAATACCACTTCAATTTAGCCATAGATTTATTTGGAAATCATGTATTTGATGGAATTGTTAGCACTTCTGGCACCTAGGCAACAAAATAGGGTTCTGTTGCTAACATCTTCTCATTTTTAGCAAAATGAAATCTTAAAAATCTTTTAATAAACTAATAAAAATAAAAGCCAAACTTAAATATATTCCTTTGTCTTAAAGAAAAGAAAAATGGGGGCAATAAGTACAAAGGGCTGCATGTATCTCCGTGTTTCCTGGAGAAAGTAGAGAAAGCTTGAAGAGAGAATGAGAAGCATGCACCCTTCAAAATAGAGCAGCACCAAAAATATAACAATAAAAAAAAATAAAGCGGCACCACAAAAAACCCAAAATACCAATAAAGTCTACTTTGAATTTCCAAAGTTTGATTAATCCCTCCCAGAATGTACTCAGTAACTAACTACTCATGCTGTATCTGATTGTAGCATAAATATAAACAGACCCACGTGTGCTATTTCTCACATTATGAAAGCAATGCATATTACTGTAAAAAATGTGGAAATATTGAAAGTTCATATAAAGACTCCAGCTCAAATACCCTACCCTAAATACCAGAGATCAGTTCTCTAGGATGTAGTTTTGAATTCCTTATTTTTACTTAAAAATTATATAGTGAACATTTGTTAAAACATTAAAATTCTTCAGAACCACCCAGGTGCCACGGTCTCGCCCCCGTTCCAAGACGACTTCTCATTTCATTTCTTTCCAGGTTTTGGAGCATGGCCCACATCTCCTTTTTGCTCTTAGGATAGAATTCTAGAAGAAGATTGGGGGGTTGGGGCTCCTAAAGCATATTGCCAAATGCCCCCAAATAGGACAGCAGTGCTGGACCGACCTTATGACCGCATCCGTCTGATGGAGGACACCAAGTTGACAAGTAAATAGGTCACAGGTGATGTTTAGATTTGTGAGATGTAGGGGGACATTGCACTTTCCCTCACCTTTTTTGACCATTTGTAATTCCTCCATAAATCACCCATTCATCTTTACCCATTTTTCCTATGTAAGTGTTAGTATTTTTTTTACAGATTTATAAAACTCTCTACAAACAAATATTACTCTTTGTCTATTGTCAGTGGCAAACAGTTTTCCCATTTGTCATTTTAATTTTTTTTTTGTGATACTTTGTTTTTTTCTTTAAGAAATGGTAGTGTTGTTACACAGACTACAAACTTGATGTTGTCGAATGTACTGATCTTTTCCTTGCTCAAAGGGTACTTCCTTGGAGTCACCCTTATCATTCTCTCTGTATATTTGTGCTGTTTCATTTGCTACACACACCGTATTATGCAGACATCACTGGAATTGATTACTGTGTGTGACCTATGGGATAAGGTAGGGACTTAGCTTGGTACTTTCCATATCCCATTTGTTGAGTAATCTGTCCCATCCTTTATTCTGTGATGTTGTTTTATAGTATTTCAAGCTGTCGCATATAATAGAATGCTTTCTTTTTTAGGGCTATTCTCTTTTATCAATCCACATGTGTGCCACAACACTCTTTACTATAACTTTGTAACGTAACTTCTATCTGCTAGAACAAGTTTCCTCCTTTCATCATCTTGCCTTTTCAGATTTTCTTTTGCTAGTCTCATGTATTTATTTTTCCAGCAACCTCTCAAAATAAAATTGAGAGTTTATTGGGCTGCATTAATCCTAAAAATTAATGTGGGTAAAATTGATATCTTTATGGTAGTTCACAAAGACACCCTGTATGCCTTTTTTAAGCCTTATTTTATGTTTTTGTGTATAGTTCTGTGGTATTTTTCACGAAGTCTGACACATTTCTTATTAAGATTGTATTTCTAGGGGTTTCATATTTCTGTCACTACTGTGAAAGAGATTTGTTCTTCATTATACTTTCTGATTGTTGCTAGTATGTTTGATGCCCGTTTGTACTTCTGTTCATTCATCTTGCCAAACCCTGTGTGAATTTCTTTTTAGCTGATTTTCTAGAGTATATATCTAGTCATGTTGCCTGCAAATAAAAACAATATGGTCCCTCTTTTCCAGTAATCACAAATCCTATTTCTGTTTTCTTCTGTGACCAGAACTTATAAAATAGTATTAAACTCATAAAACTTATAAGATAGTCTTAAACAGATATTAAATAACAGGATATCAGAAATTCTCATTTTGTTCCTGATGGTAATAGAGAGATCTCTAGAGGCACGTTTCGAGTAAGTAATGAGATCCGCTGTCAGTGTAAGATATTCTTTAATGTTTTAAAGAACTATTCTACTCTTAGGTAACAAGATTTTTTTTCTTTTTAGAAAGATTATAACTTTAAAAAAATTTTTCACAATGTTAGAGGCACGCGTTTTTGTTTACATACTTTGTTTTTGTACAGACTGAGTCAAAGTCATACACATAAGTGTGCCCTTTACCCAAACAGTGTGCACTGTACCCAGTAGGTATGAATATTAGTTCTTTTCTTTTTATTCTATCTTTTTTAGGCTTTATTAAAAATAATAATAGTGGCAGTTGGGACAACTTCTCGAGCTTATACCATGTTCCCCTACACTAAATTCTTACATAAGTTCCTTCATGTGAGTCATACAACAATTTTATACAGTAGGTGTAGAATCATCTATATTTTGCAGATAAGAAACCCAAGTCCAGGCCCGGCGCCTGTGGCTCAATGGGCTAAGGCACCAGCCATGTACACCTGAGCCAGCGGGTTCGAATCCAGCCTGGGCCCACCAAACAACAGTGATGGCTGCAGCCAAAAAATGGCCAGGCGTTGTGGCGGGCGCCTGTAGTCCCAGCTACTTGGGAGGCAGAGGCAGGAGACTCGCTTGAGCCCAGGAATTGGAGCTTGCTGTGAGCTGTGATGCTACGGCACTCTATCCAGGGTGACAGCTTGAGGCTCTGTCTCAAAAAAGAAAGCCAAGTCCAGAGGGGTTCTTAAGTTGGGTTAGATCATACAGCTTGAGAGAGGCACCTGTCTCTACATAGTATCAGGGAATTAAAAATGAATTGGGTAGTTTTCTATGATCTGGAATAGAGTGCATAGAATAGAAAAAATATGATTCTTGAACGCATGAAAAAAATGATCCATATATACACAGAAAAGCAAAATAATACTATGAAAGTACATAGGCTTTGAAACCAAACACATACTGGTTTGAATTGTAGCTCTACCCATTACTTTACATTTAATAAATAGAACCTGAACTGTAATCATTATAAAAACATCTTGTCCCAGAGGCTTCTTCAAAAATATTTTCCATTTGTGCCTAGGTCTTTTTCTCTTTCTTTTTTTTTTTTCTGTAATATCCTGTTGTCCCAGAAATCATGTATTTCATCTAGATAATGAAATGTATTATTTTATACTCACATGTATTATTCTCTTATAGTCCTAAAATTTCTATATCTATTATCATATCCCTCTGGTATTGAACTGTGTTCTCCCTTTTTGTCTTAACTAGATTTTCTAAAGATTTGTCTATTAAAAAAAAATTCTTATTTTAGAAGAGTGTAGTAGGCTGAATAATGGCTCTTCAAAAATGTCCGTGGCTTGATTTCCAGAACCTGTGAATACTAACTTAGGTGGCAAAAGGTACTGTGAAGATGGAATTAAGTTAAGGATCTTGTGATAGAGATAGTATCCAGGTTTAAACAAGTGGGCTTTGTGTGATGCCAGGATCCTTCTAAGATGAACACGGGTATGTCAAACAGAGGAGAGGCAATATGACAAGACAGGGAGAAATTGGAGTGATTCCTAGACTTGCAACCACAAGTCAAGGAATGCTGGTGCTCTCCAAAAGCTGGGAAAGACAAGGAATGGAATCGCCCTGGAGCCTCCAGAAGAAACCAGCCCTGCCAACACCTTCATTTTAGCCCTCTATGACTCATTTTGCACTTCTGACCTGTAGAACTGCAAGAGAATAAATTTGTGTTATTTTAAGCCATTAAGTTTGTGGTAATTTGTTATAGCCACAGTAAGAAACGAATACAAATGGTTTTAGATTAACAAAAATTCCAAAGTTGGTACAGCGTTTCCACATGCGCTTTACCTAGTTTCTCCTATTGTTAACATCCCATAATAGTATGGCACCTTTGTCACAATCAATGAAACAGTTGAATCATTATTATTAACTAAAGCCCATATTTTATTCACCTTTCCTTAGTTTTTACCTAATGTCTCTTCTCTGTTCCAGGATGCCATCTCAGACACTACAGTCATCATGTCTTCCTTGGCTCTTCTTACCTGGGACACTTTTTCAGTCTGGCCTTGTTTTTAACGACCTTGAGAGTTTGAGAAATGAAATGTCCCTCATTGAGATTTGTCTGGTGTTTTTCTCATGATTAGACCAAGGTATGGGTTTTGGGAGATGAAGCTCACATAGACGAAATGCCGGCGTCATCACATCATGTAAAGGGACCCACTGTGGTCATGTTGACCCGATCAGCCGGCTGAGGTGGTGCTTGTCAGTTTCTCCACTGTAAAGTTAGTCTTTACTCTTCCTTTACTGACTGTTTTACAAAAAAGCAGAGCTTTTTAAAACGTGTCACTTTTTAATGCTTTGTTGTTTTTCTGCTTTTTAATTAATTAATTTTTGCCTTTATGTTGATTAATTCCTCTATCATGCTTGTGGTTCCCTGTCTGTTATTTTGCTAACTTTTTGAATTAAGTCCTAAGTTTATTTATTGTTGTTGAACCTCCAACTCCTGGGCTTAGGCGATTCTCTTGCCTCAGCCTCCTGAGTAACTGGGACTACAGGTGCCCGCCACAACACCCAGCTATTTTTTTTGTTGTAGTTTGGCCGGGGTCAGGTTTGAACCCACCTCCCTCAGTACAGGGGGCTGGTGCCCTAACCACTGAGCACAGGCACCACCCATTGTTGTTTTTTGTTAATGCATGAAGTTTAAGGACACGTAATCTTAAGCTGGCAAGAGGTTATTTATTTGTTTGTTTATACACTGGCTATTAATTTCCATGTTTATAACATAGTGGCAAAAGATTGTTTCTTTTATATAACACCTGCCTCTTAGAACTTTATCAGTTTTTATTTTGGGCTATTATATTATTACTTTCTGTAAATATTTCGTGAATACTATATGCAGTGGATAAAGACATCTGTTTTGATTACCATTACATACTTAACCCCTTGTATAGGGCCTGATATATATGTGTGTGTATATAGATATGTATGTATATATTCATGTACATACATGTGTGTATATGTGCATGTACATATATGTGTGTATAAGTATGTACAGATATATATGTACACACACACATCATTTCCTCAAGAGCACAGGAAATCACTCAAAGTTAGATACAGCAAAATAGGAGCTAAATGCCAGCAGCAATTACTTGATAATAAACCCTATATTTGTATGCCCCTTTAATAAAACTCTACATTCAAATATCTAAAATTACAAAACAAAATGAGAAAACTGTTCTTTATTGTTGTTCATTTTAATGTTTTGGGGTTTGGGGTTTTTTTTAGAGACATAGTCTCACTTTGTCACCCAGTGTAGAGTGGAATGGCATCACAGCTCACAGCAACCTCCAGCTCTTGGGCTTAGGCGATTCTCCTGCCTCAGCCTCCCTAGTAGCTGGGACTACAGGCGCCCGCCAGAACACTGGGCTATATTTTTGTTGCAGTTTGAGCGAGGCTGGGTTCAAACCCGCCACCCTCAGTATATGGGGCCAGCGCCCTACTCACTGAGCCACAGGCACCTACCTATTTTAAAGATTTTTATATTGCATTATAATCCATTAAAATATGATTGAACCCATAAAATCATGAGTATGTCTATTGTACAGAGTGAGGTAGGTCACCTAAATCTCTTATCAGAGTATGGATAAAACTAGTATCATCCTATGGGAATTTAATTCTATGCAAATCTCTCAGAAAGTTCCAACAATGCAATTCTATTTTTTAGTGTCCTTTAACATATCACATTGTTCCCAGATGTGTTCCCTCACTGACCATCCAAAGAGAGTTCTTGTTCAGAACGATGGTGTCCCATCTCCTTCGAGGTCAGGCAGCATTGCCTTGCACTTTACAATGCAGCTTTAGAGTCAGAAGGGGCTTGCTAGCTGTGTGTCTTTGGCTCAGCTGCTTAACCTCTCTGTACCTTCATTTCCTTAATTGTAGAACAGGAATGATCAGGATGCCTACCTTACAAATAGTGGGGAAGATTAACTGGGTTAATACACATAGCATATTTAAAGAAGTTTTTGAAAAAGAGTGAATGCTGAACCAAATATAAGCAAGGAAGAGAACGGAAAGGGACAGTCAGTACTGGATTGTTATACTTAAATAGAATTAAAGGCAGTCATAGGGCAAGTCTGCATAATGAAACGCCACGTCACTGTCACTAAAGTAGTAGTACTAAGATTCATTCATGTTGCATTTACACAGTGTCATTATCTGGTTAAAATCTCAAAAAAAAAAAAAAAAATCAGCCAGCTGTTCGTTTTCCCAGTCTTCTAATGTTTGGGATCAAGAAGTCAAAATGACTCAGCAGTTCTATTTTCTTCTCAATATTTCGTGTCAATGGCTCCTCACAGTCCGGGACTATGGTCTTATTCTTGATGTAGCCCCAGCATTTAGCACAGTGCCCAGGGAGAAACAGGGAGTTTGTTGTAAAAGGTAGATCCTACAGATGGCAGCTATGAGGCATTTGGCCCCATGAATTTATGCATTCATTTATTAATTACTTGCTAATTGCTGTCAAGTACATAATTTGTAAGCACACTGCTAGGTACACATATAATCCTCCTATTGATCTGGAATGGTTGGCTTATTCCTGACTGAAAAGCATTCTTCCAAGGCTAGGGAAGTAAAAAGTCAGCAATACATGCTTGGAAGGGAGAAGGACAGGCCTGTGGGACCTAGGGATTGCTACACACGATGAGCCCACATGAATCAGGTGTCCGAAATCTTGCAATCTTCTACTTTCAAGCTATGCCTGGAAAGTAACTGCTAAAGTGCTAAAAGGATTACATTCATTTATTGGCTTGTTCATTGACTCAAAAATATAGAGAAAGCATTCACTCTGTTCCCCGAATGTGCTGGGCACACTCGCGACCTCTGGGAGAAACAAGCAAGAGGAGACAGAATTACAAAAGAACCCTGGGGAAGGGAGTGTCCCGAGGAGGTGAGACAGAGACAGACATACTAGGGGAGGCTAGCACTTCACCTACCAAAAAGAAAAAAAGGGATGTGGGAGGAAAATTCCCCAGGCAGAGGAAACTTCAAGCTAGAGAGAGCATGATATATTCAAGAAGCTGAATAAAGTTCATGGTTGAAGAGTGGAGGATGAGAGACAAGATTGGATCTTGGCTATAAAGAGCGTCCAGAAGCTGAAAGTTGCCGATACATTGCATCACTTTAATGATAAAGTCTCGGTTATCAGTTCTAAAACATCGTATAGTAAATATTGCTATTATTCACCTACATCAGAGTTCACCAATGTAACTAATTTGTTTTTGGTTTTCAGGGTTTGTAGCTTTTATTCTCAAGTATTCCCTCACATTGTGGAACCCCTGGATGACAAAATGTTCCATATTTATTATTTATCCTGCACCACTTTCTGAGTGGGTACGCTGGGGCTGATGCTGTCACACGCACGGGGCACGCTCCGTTACCGCGCAGTTATGCCCACCTGCAGGTCCTTCAGCCAAGCTGGCGAGAGTGTGGCCATCACTGGGCCAGCACCAGGCCGAGCCCCTAAGTGGGCCAGTCACTTCACACAAAGAAAGGACATTTACAGTCACACGTGGCACCCTTCGCCATGTATCAGTCTAAGAGAGTTTGCCCAAAAGAATCGGGTGATATTGGGTAGTGCATGGCAAATTCAGTGAATCACTTGGAAAATTCAGTCAATCCACATATCTCTCAAAAATTATTCATTTGTTAACCAAGAACTTATGATTTCCTACCACTTGCCAGGTACTACCACATCATTAATACGGTAGTCCAAGAGTTATCTTTCCTATGACAGAGTCAGAGCACTTCAGCCAGCTGATTTATCACTTCAGATTCTAGATCTGAAGCAGTAAATAGTGGCACAGTGATTTGGCAAAAATCTTGAAATGGCTCTCTGAACTTTTTTTTTTTTTTTTTTAGAGACAGAATCTCACTTTGTCACCCTCGGTAGAGTGCTGTGTCTTCACAGCTCACAGCAACCTCCAGCTCTTGGGCTTAGGCGATTCTCTTGCCCCAGCCTCCCGAGTAGCTGGAACCACAGGCACCCACCACAGCGCCCGGCTATTTTTTTGTTGCAGTTCAGCCGGGGCTGAGATTGAACCCACCACCCTCGGTATATGGGGCCGGTGCCCTACTGACTGAGCCACAGACACTGCCCTGGCTCTCCGAACTTTTAATGTTGAGTATTCAAGGTTCTCCAACACGTTGGCCCCACAAACTCCCTCTCCACATGTACCATACCCCTTTCATTCCAACCACCCCCGCCTTTCACTGTCTGGCAAGCAGGCCAGCCTCACTCTCAGCTCTGGCTCCCTGCTTCTGGAGCTCTGGCTACTCCGTCCATCTGAAAGGCTCCACACCGCCTCGTGTCCATCCAAATCCTACTTTCCTCAAGGCTCAGCTGCTCTGAACAGCGTGTGCTCCAGTGAACACGGGGCTCTGGGTGGTCCTGCCCCTGAGTGCGGAGGCTGCTGCCCAGCGAGACATCCTCTCGGTGTGTCGTGATTCAGCCTGAAGACAAGAGGATTGTCCTGTCCCGCGGGACACGGTTATTCGTGGGGGCGAGGGGGACCGAGCCTGAAAGAGAATGGGCGAGAAAGAGAGAACAAGACCAAGCAGGTTTCTTGTTAAGGTCTATTTAATGGCGGCGAAAAGCCAGTTTTTAAAGCTTACAAGTGAGCAGGGGGAGGAAGGGGCGGGGTATAAGGGAGTGTGTCGTTCGCTGATAGACAGGTTTGAAGTTTTGGCTGTTAACTGGTTGCGTGGGCGCGGGAACGGGCGCCATTTTGAGCTTCAGCATGGAACTAACTTTTGTGCCGGCATGAAAGCTAGGCCAACGGGAAGTTGCGGTTTG
>CAUYON010039473.1:0-16340 GCA_963573935.1 Arctocebus calabarensis | reverse complement strand
CATAGGAGATGGGGGTTCCACATTTAGTCTTAAGTGTGAAGTGAAGGAGACACCAAGGCACAGGTGTCTCCTCAGCAGTTGTCCAGCCTTTTTGGCAATTGGAACCTCTGGTGGAGGTTGGAGGTCCCCCTCCTTGCCTGTCATCCAGCCCGCTGGCTCTTCAGTTGGCTGCCACACCACCAACACTGCCAAGGAGGAGGCAGAAGGTCCGCCAGCCCCGCTGAGCTGGCTAGGGTGCCAATTGTCCTGCATCAATTCTCCCTCTCTGAGTAGAAACTCCAACTGCCAATCTCCACCGCTTTAGCCTTCCTCGGGGTGTCCAGAAGCCTCACGCTGTCTCCCTGTGTCCCCAAAGGGAAGTTTCTGGGCAGATCCCGCCTGGCAGAGATGCCTGAAGTCCTCTCTCCCCAGTCTCACCGTGCCCAGCCGCAAGGAAGCTAGAACTCGTCCGCCATCTTGCTCTGCCCTCCTGTTTTGCATTTTCATGTATAGGGTCCACATGTGTCTCCTGGTAGCCCCTGTCCTTTAGTTATAGGGCCTCCAGACCATCATAACATAGTCTACATTTGGATGATGAAAAAGATTTCTCATTACTGAAATGTGTTCCTTTATAATTCAGGGCCTGTGGCTCTATTCACTAAGACAATTGAGCAGGCTGCTGATGACAGCTTCACGGGTGTCTGGTAAGGGAAATAGTGTGAAGTTCTGATTGGTGTTAAGGCGTGAGTCTTTTGACATAGAGAATGGTTCCATATAGAATGATAATTCATTCTTCACATCTTCACATTCTTTTTGTTCACTTAAAATCATTTCTTTCCATTTTGTTTTTTTCATTTACTTTAAGTAGAGTATTCATCCACTACACTCTTTTAAAAGATATTAATGCTCTCTTTCTTCAGCTAAACTTTTACTCTTCCACAAGACAGATACTAAATGTGATTAGCATGAATACTGCCATATTAGCTTCTTAATAAATGTCAATATGGTCTGTGAGAAGTGCTTGCCCTGAAATAGAAATTGCAGACAACTCTGCTCAAAAAGTAGCCAACTTCTATCTGCTGCCTGACTGAACTACCATTTACATTTTCTATAATATGGGCAGAAAGCAATTTTAATTTAATACATAAATGTACAACTTCAGCTTCCACCAGCTGCAATATGGACTCCAAGCCTTTATTTATTTATTTATTTATTATCAACAGAGCCTGCACCCTGTGCGCTTCTGTGATGGAAATGCACTGTGTGCAGAGAGTGACTCTATTAGGCTATGGGAGAGGATGAAAATGGTTTGAGATAAATAAAAAAGCAATTACCTAGGCCCAGGAAAGAGATACTGCACATTTATTCAGGAGGCATTTAACTTACTCAGGGCTCCATTCCAGTGAATTGTTGTTCTCCCTTCCATTCTCCCTAATATATGCCAAGTCAAATGGGAAGAGGCAGAATGATGCTTCACACCCTGGCAACAGGAAGTCAGAGGATTTTGAAGACTTGAGAAAGCATCCATTAGGGGAAAGACAGAAACAGGAAGATGTCCTGCATTCCATTTCCAAGGGCAGAGTATCTGAAATCGTGATAAAACCAGTGGAATAACCACTAGGAAAATACATTAGAGCAAAGTGTATTGTCCACAGAGCTGATGATTAACATGCCTATAATTTTCAGAGCTATAACCAAAGTTGTTGCTTCCAAGTCTAGCAATTGATATTGAGGAATTAAAAAAAGTGGAAGACAAGCACAGGAATACAGGGAAAGGGGAAAGGGAGGGGAGGGGAGGGGAGAGGATGGGTGGAGGGAGGGCAGTTAGTGGGAACACACCTACGGTGCACCTTAGCAGGGTACTGGTGAAACTTATTAAAGGTAGAGTATCAATGTCTTTTTATAGTGATCAAGAAAATGCCATGAAGGCTATCTGTAACAGTACGATCAAAATATTTCTGAATGTATATGAATCGTGCCCTATGATTGCACCAATGTACACAATTATGATTCAATAAAATTATAAAAAAGAAGAATGGAAAAATACTTAGAACAATACCTGGCATGTATTAAGATTATATAAGTATATTTTTATTATTATTAATTCCCTCTCCCATTCTTCCACTCAATCACTTGATACTATACTGCTTGACAGAATCTCCCTGCCTCTGAACCCTAATCTGAATAATTACTTCTAATCCTTCTCCTATGTGTATCCTTCCCTGGTTTTATCTACCTCTAGATCAAATAAGCCTAGGACCTGCAACTGTTCCTCATATGATGTGGCTGCTGGTGTACCAGCCTAGTGACTCACCTTTGGACACTTTGCCCTTTGTCATTATATCCCAGTTTAAATGGGTTGTCTACAGTAGAGCACAGTGTACCATGTAGGCACAGCCATCCCTTCACTTGTTCTGCTTCTCTACTTCTGTTAATGCAGCCTAAAATCTAATTACTTCTTTTAGCAGCATCATCACTCTGTTGGCTCAAATTGACTTTACAATCAAATCAGGGTCTTTTTCACATATGCTGTTGTTAAACCAGGCAAGTCTCTTCTATCCTGTTCTAGAGGAATAACCCCAGCTGATTGCTAAAAGAAAGTCAAGTTCATAGTCAAAGCCCAGGGTTTAGCTCACAGGGTTTATTCCAGGCAAACAGTTGGTGGTTAGGGTTCATGGTAGATGATACTCATTCCCTACCCAATAACAATTTTTCTCTTTTCTTCTTAAAGAATTCCAACTTTGTTCAGAGCAGCAATGTGCCTAGCTAAAAGTACTGGATTTCAAAGCTTCCTTTGTAGGAATACACATAGGACAAAGATCAGAAATAGTTATTCAGATTAGGGTTCAGAGGCAGGAAGATTCTATGAAGCAGGGTAGTATCTACTGAATCAAGGAATATCCATTTGACACAATACTAGTCAGAGATGCATGTGGATGTCACTGGAAAGAGCACTCCATTTAAAAAAAAATGAAAAGACTCCCTAGAATGTCCTTTGTCCTTCATTTTCTCCCTCTGCCCGCTCTTTCCTTTTTTCCTTTTTAGAATACAGACTGAATCCCAGTGCTTCTGCAGCCATCTTGTGACAATGAGGCAAAATCAAGTGGCTAAAAGCCTACCTTAAGAACAAAAGTCTTGAAGGCAGCATTGACCTGCCATACCAGCCCTGAATCATATATCAAGAAAATTTTTGTTGAATGAAACAAATAAACCTCTATCTGTTTAAACCACGACTGTAGAGTGGTTTATTTGTTTGCAGTCAAAAAATATTCCTAACTAACATAGGGTTCTAACAGGAAAATTGAGGATACAAATGGAGGGTTAACTGACTAGGAATCCAGAAGGAGGGAACATTTAGAAATACAAGTGGGCAGTATGGGGATCAGAAGACTCTGTCAGTGGGTCACTAGCTCTCAGCCACCAGATTGGGGTTTGAGATCAGGACTCCTTTCCTAGATAGTGAACTAAAAGAGCATGACTGGGCCTAGGCCTTGACAGGGCCCTGATAGGCAGGCCTGGTTTCTGACTGATGGATTCAGGACATGCAAACAGAAGTTCAGGGTGCAGAAGTGGGGAATGAGGTACAGGATAAATAGAAACGTAGGATCAAGCTCAGACCAGAGACAAAAGGATAACTTGATGCTGAGTTCCAGTATGCAGGGCAGGTTATTTCAATTCTTCCTGTTTTACAACAGGAATAGTCTGCAGGTAGGAGGAAAATTACAACTATAGAGGGAGGAGAGGGAACTTTGTAGGATCTGGTCAGAGCCTGACAAGCTTCAGCTCAAGCTGAGCTTCAGCTATCCTGATACTCTTCTCACAGATTCTTAGATTCACTCTTAATTACCTATCCTTCTTTCCATCTTTTCTCCATGATCTTTTAAAATCCAAGCTACAGAAAGCTCACTGCATAACCATACTGGCCTCTTTAAATGGCTCCCACTTTGTCTTCTCCCTAACTGTCAGCATTTCACTGTGGAAAACCTCCTCTTCCCTCTACTTCAAGTTGTCTTCCCTTCTGCCTGGTTTGGGGGCCTTCTATCACTCTTCTGGGCATTATGGGCCTCTCAGGGGAGATGCCCCTTTATCCTCTGGCTTTCACTGTTGCTAATCATGAGGCAGGTAGTGAGAAAGGGCTGGGAAGAAGGGCTGGCCAGGTTTTGACTGACTCTGGGGAGCAATGGCCCACTCCAGCTCCCTTCCCTACCTTGGTTATTCTACTCCAGGGGCTGTTTAGAGAGAGGTCTATGCCTTCCCTTCCCCCAACCCAATTTCTTGTGTCATCTAAAGGGAGAGAATGAGAGCCTCGTCTGACTGCTGGTATGCTACCACTTCTCCTTTGTGTGCAGTGAGTACTGTGTGGGTAAGTTATTGTTATATTATACTCCTGTGTTAAATGGACCTTTGTGAAACACTTTTCACCCTGTGTGCTGTGGTATAGGGGAGAAGTCTTGCCTGAGTGACTTCTCACAGAAAGCTCCAGAGGTTCTCAGAGCTGATAGCCTAGGCTTGGAAAACTGCTCTTTCGTTGGCATGCAAAGTTGTCAATCACTGTGGTCCTGCCAATCAGCTCTGAAATAGGTATTTGTAAGCGATTAGCCTTCTTTGTTAAACAGAACACTGAATCCTCCAAGGACTAAACAAAGAATGGCTCAGAAAAGGCAGTTCCTAGGTGGGCAGAAGCAATTGTGCCAGTGTCACTAACTGGAGCTCTTTGGTTTCATCATCTTTCTTTAGGCTCTGTCTCTATTTCTTACATCTAGGTCCCCAGTCCTAAGTCCTTTCAATTCTGCCTCTTTCATTTCCCTCTCATGTGTATTTCTTCCCTCTATCCCCAATGCTGCTGCCTTTGTTCAGCCCTCAACACCTCTTACTTGGACTACTAAACAGTCTCTCAGCATCTAGTCTCACCTCCTTCAACCCAGCCAAATCAATTTTCTAAAAATACAAGTCTGATTGTGTCACCTCCTACTAAACACCTTTCAACCTCTTCCATGGCTCCTAGTGCCTTTGGGCTAAAGTCCAAACTACTTAGCATGGCATCCAGGGCTCTTCATGATTTGGCTCCTGCCAAATCCTCAGCCTAATTTTTGGCAGTACTCCCACTTCATACCTAGTCATAATGAACTACTTTGTAGGTTTCTGAACATGCCATTCCTGATTTTGCTTCTAGGCCTATACACATAACATTTCCACCATCTGGGATATCATTGACCCACCTTCTCTGCTATCTGTTTAGCCAGGACCTACTCATCCCTTATGATTTCAATTAAAACTCTCATAGCTCAACATATATATTTCACTTGTGACTGTATTATTGATGTCTAGTATAGATATAGAACATAATAGATCCTCAGTAGATGTTTAATAAATGAATTCCCAACTCAAGTGGCTATGTTCAATATCACCTCTGAGGGAAACTGGCAGAGTTGACTGGTTCTTCCCTCTATGAGAGGGAGACCTCAACCTTACTGTACTGGGTAGCAATTGTTTTTTTTTTGTTTTTTTTTTTAACAAGTCTGCCTCACTAATTCAACTGTGAGCATCTCAAGGGCAGGGCTATGTCTTATCAACCCCAGTATCCTGCCTAGATCCCGGCATAGTGCCTGAAACAATAAATAAATAGGTTTTCCAAATACCTGGCAGTTCACTCCCTTGTCTTGTCCCCCACTATTTGCTTACCCAAAAACTCTCACCATCAAGTGATACCCCAAGTGATCACACTCAAGGCTTCACAAACATCCAAGGCTTCACTCCATCCCTGAAATTTTTAATCTGCATTCCTCTTACCTGGAATGTCCTTCTGACCCACTCACCCAAATCCTGCTACTTCTCTAGAAACCAGCTACAGTTTCCCCTCTTCCAGAAACTTTTCATGCACCCATCCCAGCCTATCTCTGAGTAGTGCTAACCATTCCCCAACATCTCATTTAACCCTTGGCATCCCTTCATGTAATTTAGGGAAAAACTAAAACTCACAAAGGGAAAAGATTCTCTCAAGGGAACACAGTATGTTTAGTGGCAGAAGTACTACCCAAACCCATGTCTCCAGCCCATGAATCCTTCCACTGGCCAATACATGTCTTGCTTCCTTAAATACACTATAATTTCCTTTTAAGGCAGGAATGTATTTTCCATCCTTCATCTTTCAAGGCAGGGCCTTTTCTGAGTGTAAAGAGAGCTCTAGGGCCACACTGAGTTTCTACCTTGCCTGCTCCATTACCTTAATCAAGTTTACCATGCTGAACCTCAGCTTCCTCACATGTGAATGAAGATAATAGCAGTACCTATCTGGCAAAATTGTTGTGAAGATTAGATGAATAATGCTTTTAAAGTATTTAGAGCAGGACCTAGCACAAAGTATGAGGTCAATAAATGCTATTTTCTTTATTGTTAATGATTCTTAATATTAACAAAACTGTGCTGGCAACGGTTGATTAAATATTAGAATGTGAGAGTTACTGGGAGTTGGGGAGAATTAGCGAGGAAAGAAAGTAGACCACAGGATCGGTCTGAGATTTGGTAGAATCCAGACAAGGTTAGTGGCAAAGCAGGACGTTTGTATGTCTGAGTTCCCAGTGGTGCCATCTGACTGCAAGGACCCCTAGCACATGGTTCCATCCAGCGGTGCAGCTTCCCTAACTCTTCCTTAGGCTATTCTCAGCAGCCTGTAGGGGGAGCCATGAAGCTAGGACGGGTTGGGGTGGGTAGGGTTGTTGGAAATATTTCTAAGGGCAAAAAAAAAAAAAAAAAATGACACCCCACCAGTACTTCCCATTTTAGCCCACTGCTTGCCTCTCCAGGATACTCTCCAAGCTGGGTCCTCCTTCTCATGTAAGCTGGGAGCTGTCTTTCAGCACCAGCGGCCGTCTTGGTCTCGGGCAGGACAGTGAGGGCGACAGTGGAGTTAGGAACACCGGACTGGTCCGACCTGCAGCCGGCTCTAGCGTCTCCTAGTCTTGGGGACCGGGGAGGCGACCCAGGGAGGCAGTGAGATAGAATGGTGATTCTCCTTCCTCCTGCCTCCAAGAATCACCCTCAGAAGTCCCCTAGCCCTGGGGTGGGGGGAATGAGGGGAGGCCTTGGGAGGGAGGAGGGCGCCGAGGTTGATGGGGGAGGGGGAACGCTGGGGCCTGGGACTCAGCGTGTGGTGTGCGCACGCGGGGAGCGGGCGGATGAACAGAGGCGCTGAAGTGAATGGAGTTGGGGGTGGACTGGAAACATCCCCAAACAGCACAGGCTGCGACCGGCGGGGGCTGGGATGGGGTGGGGTGGGGGGGAGTCCTGAGGCGCAGGCGCAGTTGGAGCCCCAATCCCGCTCCCTCCTCCTCTCAGTGCCTCTTTCTCCGCCCCGCTCCCCCTCAAACACACTCTCACACGGGCTCTCAAGGTGTTCTCCGCACAGCGGAAGATGGCGACAGACTGAGGGGGCATGGCCAGCGGGAGCCACGGGCTGTGCCGCGAAGCGGCCGCTGCAGCGGTGTGAACGGGAGGCGGAAACGAGAGGCACACTAAGTAAAGCCCAGTGTCCGCGTCCGGCGCCTGTGGCGCTGCCAGGAACCAGGTGGCCCTCCCGAGCCGGAACTCCGGGAGCAGCGGGTGCGGAGCCCAAGCAGAGCTGGCCCGGGACCGGCCCCGGCGAACGGCCGGAGCGCGACCGAAGCCCGAAGGGCCGGGCAGCGGACCAGCTGGCCGGCCTAGGAGGGCGTGAGCGAGGCAGGGAGCGGCGCGGAGCAGAGAGCGGGAGGACGGGCGGGAGAGGAGAGAAGCCGGGCGAGAAGATCCGAGCGGAGCGTGACTGCGGGGCCCGCACGGCGGCGCTGAGGGGCGCAGAGCTGCACCGAACCGAGACGGCCGGAACAGAGTGAGAACCAGGCGGCAGCCGGCGCGGAGTGAAGTGGCGCGGAGCAGAGGGCATGTGAGGGGCCCGACACTATGAGGAGTGCGGCGCGGCCGCCGCAGCCGCCACCGCCCCAGTGCCCCGCACCGCCCCCCGCTGGGACGCCGGGCAGTGCCTAGTGGGCCGGGCGGCAGCGCCCAGGCTGAGAGCTAGGGAGCGCGGGAGCAGCGCGGGACTGCACGAAAGCGCCCCGCTACTTCGGCCCGAGCGGGGCCCCGGGCCGACTGGCCTGCCTCACCATGCAGCCCCCGAGGTAGAGCCTGGACGGCGTCGAAGAGAGAGGAGTGGTGTGCAGCCCGCCCGCCTGGGACGGCCGTCTGGCCTCGCGCCTGCCTACTCTCTCCTGCCCGGACCACCCCTGAAATATGTTCAGGGGCGCTTGGATGTGGCCCGGAAAAGACGCCGCCGCGCTGACTATCTGCTGCTGCTGCTGCTGCTGGGCTCCCAGGCCAAGCGACAAACCTTGCGCCGACTCTGAGCGGGCGCAGCGATGGCGACTGTCCCTGGCGTCCCTGCTCTTCTTCACCGTGCTGCTCGCTGACCATCTGTGGCTGTGCGCGGGGGCCCGACCCCGGGCCAGGGAGCTGAGCAGCGCCATGAGGTTGCCCTGGGGAGCCGGCCGTGAGAGGCAGCCGGTGCCTCCTCGCGCGGTACTGCCGCTGCCACCGCCGTCGCCGGGCAAGCCCAGCGCGCCCCCGGGCACCTGCGGCCCGCGATACACCAACCTGACCAAAGCCTCCCGCGCCGCCGGCTATGGGCCGGTCTGCGGCGGCGTCCCAGAGCCCACGGGGCTGGACGCAGCTTGCACCAAATTGCAATCTTTGCAAAGACTTTTCGAACCGACTACCCCAGTCCCTCCTCTGCGGCCCCCTGACTTCCTTTCACGTGCCCCAGCTGAGTTCCCCTCTGCCAAGAAAAACTTGCTCAAAGGCCACTTTAGGAACTTCACTCTCTCATTTTGTGACACCTACACGGTCTGGGATTTGCTGCTGGGCATGGACCGCCCCGACAGCCTGGACTGCAGCCTGGATACCCTGCTGGGGGACCTGCTGGCCGTGGTGGCCAGTCCGGGCTCCGGGGCCTGGGAGGCGTGTAGCAACTGTATCGAGGCGTACCAGCGGTTGGACCGACATGCTCAGGAAAAATATGACGAGTTCGACCTCGTGCTGCATAAATACTTACAGGCGGAAGAGTACTCAATCCGGTCTTGCACGAAAGGCTGTAAGGTAGGAACTGGTGTCCATGGCCACAACGGCTGTCTGGGCAGCGGCAGTGATAGTATTGGGACCAAGATAAAAAGGATGTCTCCATCTCTACCTACCCCACCACTCACACCATTCCCAGTGCAGCACTACCTGAGACGTCCCTGAGACCCTCCCTAAAGAAGGGGCCTCAGAAATTCAGGTCAGATAACCCACCGAGCCAACATCTATTAATTCCGAGTTTGAGCACCTTAGAGCTGAGGCTTTCCGGAGCCCCACCCCCGCATGAGAAGGGCGGGGCCGTGGGGCCCTGGGCTGGCAAAGGGGTAGCAGGAGGAATTATATTCCCCCAGCCTCCACCATTAGCCGACTGTGCTCCCGTCCTTTTCCGGGCTGAAATTGAAAGTCCTGGAACTGGCTTATCCAAGAAGGAGGACAAAAGGTGAGAGGAGGGGTAATCCTGGTGGTGGGACACAGTATATACTGTTGACCTTATGTGACCTGAAGTGGCTGGCCACAGCCAAGACAGGTGGAGCTCTAGAGTACCTGTCTTCTCCCAAGAAGAGAACCGGCAAGTTCCTCTCCCCTGACAAAGGAAGAAGCTGGGAACATAGTACTGTGGCTGTGGGAGGGCCACTAAAGGTTGTTGCATTACCAAACTCCCAGTGCCTTCCCAGAGCCCCAGGTTGGAAATGGAGGGAAAGCTGCCTTTCTGGCTGCTGGGGACAGGTATCCATAGTGGAAGAGAGGCAGCTGCAAAATGGGCCTGCCTAGTGTAGAGCTGAGTGTTGAGAAACTTTGTGACCCTCAGCAGGGCTGTTTTGGACAGTATGCTGGTGGGAGCTGCAAACATTAGGGACCTGATGCTAATGCCCTGTTTTCCCAGCCTGGCCAGGTAGCCTGCCTTTGGGAGAAAAGATAATAGCAAGGTCAAAGGGTCAAATGACAAGGAGACCAGGTGGGGTAGTGGCCTCACATATCCTTGAGCTAGGGCCAAGAGCTGGAAAGGGAGACAGTTGCCTCCTTGCCTAGCTCATCTCCCTCCAAGGCTTTTGAGAGGGGCAGAAAATGCCCCTTTTCATCCAGCATGGTCCCTCTGGACTTCTGCAAGGCTTCCATGCTTTTGGTGGACTCTATAGGGATTTGGGGATGAAAGCCAGGGAGAAAAGGGGTAGCTCCTTGTTCCTGACTCCACTTTCTCTTTCTCCTTTTTTCTGTTCTCGTAACCTAGCAGTCTCTCTCCTGCCTCCCTCAGCCTCAGCTGACTCACTGCCTCACTCACACTACCAAATGAGATATTCTACTTCTTAAAGGTGTACAGACACATAGACACATACATACTGCCATGTACCACCACCAACAATAATAACCAGGCAAAGTCACACAGAAATACAGAGAGGTCGTCATACCCACAAACACTGTCACAGAAGCAGACACCATGTCATACATACACAGTGTCTCTCCAGTGTCAGAGACACACAGGCAGAAGTACTGTCACATGTAGAAGGACACATTTAGTCATATAAAGACACATACCTTTGATGTCAGCCACAGACACACGCATACACAGAGGGGGCAGAGGGATATAATCTACAAACAGATTGAGTAAAGCATGTCTGCCTTTTGTGGCCCTCTCTTCAACCCCATAGCCATGACTAGTTTATTTCTCAGTCACCAGTATGAATGAGAGCCATGCCACAACTTTTCCTTGGGGTTTTCTCCATGTTACACTTGGTTCCAAGCTCCAACTGATCCTGCTCTAAATAATAATCTCTCATGTTGATAGTTTTTACCAAGCAGTTTGATGTAGGAGAAAGACATCTGATCTCTCTTATTTAGAAGACCTTATCACATCAACAACTTATTAGTGGTATGACCTTGGCCAAGTCACTTCACTTCTCTAAGCTTTCATTTCCATATTTGTAAAACAGGGATAATTTTCCTTGCTATGCCACATTCTAGGTCTTTTGTGAGACTTAAGTGGGAAGAGGTAGCTGATAGTATTTTGCAGTAAGAATATAACATCTAACATCGATGTTTTAAGGTTTTCAACTCCTCTCAAATATATTATTTTACAAATGAAGAAACTGAAGTGCAGAGGAATTGAACAGTTTGCCCTAAGATCACTCAGTTAATCAGCAGGAGTTCCAGGACTCTAACTCATGTGTTTTGGTGCTAACTCTGTGCTTTTGCCATGGCCTCGCATCAAGTTCCCAGTGGCCCTCCCTCCTCTCCTTTGTTTCCTTGTCTGTCTCTCTCCAGTGAGCAAGTGAACTCCTCCTGCTCTCTTGTTGCCTGCTGTGCTGGCAGAAGGGCAATGCCATCTCCACAGCTTTCTTCTTGTCTTTCCCAACCCTTTTCTAATGCTCTCTCCATCGACTGAAGCCTGGACACACAGGCTTTCAAATCCAGGTGTGTTATGGGCACTAAGGGAAAATACAGCTCTGATGCCCTCCCTGGAAGCCTCATCTCCTGAACCCTTCACCCCATCTCCTTCACAGGCCTTCTTTGCCAATCCCCTGGCCTGCTCCTAGGCTCCAAGCCTTTCTATACAGCCCGCACCCCAAATGAGATTCCTGGGAGATGCTCCACCCTCAGAGGTTCTCCTGAGTGGAGAGTGCACAGACATAGACTGGGACAAGGAGGCTTTCTCTACTTCTGGAAACCAGCCTGGAGCCTGTGACCTAAGGCTGAGTGACCCCATACCCAGGGCTCAGGTCCTTCCTGGATGGCCCCAGAAACACTGTCATCTGCCTTTGCAATGTCTGCCCCTGTTTCAGGCCACATAGGGCCCCCAAAATCATACCTGTCCTCACATCTGCCTGCGACACCTCCCAATTTAGTACTAGCTGCAACATTTCCTTAATGTGCGACTGACTTCCTCTCACACAGCAAAGCAATATTAACTTAGGCAGGCCAATGCCCATCTCCACCCTGGCCTCTCCCAACAGGTGGGGCAAGCTTCACCCTTTTCTTATCTCCCCATGCGCCTCTAAGCCCTTCTCTTCCCCTTGGCTGTGTTGGCCCTAGGGTTACTGGGCAGACACCTCACTACTCCATGGCTCTCGATCCTCTCAATAGATGCCGTGCTTCTGCCTGGTTCTGATTGCCTCTTTCCTCACCTCTGCCTCTTTCCTACTCTCAATTCAGAACATTCAGATTCGGGGGAGTGATAGAGATGGGAGCAAAATCCTGGCCTCTTCTGTCATGGCTCCTAATCTAAGAGGGAGTAGAGACTCAGGGGTGGGGCAGTTCTCAGTTGTGTAACCAGCCATAGGGCCACATTAATAAAGGTCAGTGCCAGGGAAGAATGTGATAGTTCTGCTCTATTCTGGACCGGCCCAAACCCACCTGGCAGACCATATCTTTGGTTCTGGGTCTCACATTGACTGAGCTGGGAAGGGAGATGGAATTCAAGTTCTCCTGGAGAGAGTTGAAGGAACTGTTTCACTTGAAGAAGAGATTTGGGAGTATGTGGTCTCTGACTTCACATCTCACAGAAGTTGTGATACAGAAGAAGCCTATCCTGATTGCCCCCAAAGGGAATTTATAGTTAGAAAATCCTAGGTTCAAATTTAGCTCCTTTATTTATTACCTGTATGACCTTGAGCTAGGCCCTTCAAGTCTCTGAGCCTCACTTTTCTCATTATTAATGAGGAGTCTGTATAGTACCTATGCCTGGCATGTCAGAGTTGTTCAGTTAAGTTATTTTCCTTCTAAAGAAGAAACAGACTGTCTTAGGAGAAGTGAGCTCTTGCTTCTAGGAAATGTATGGTCCAATGCAGGTAGACTCCTGGGGAATATGCTGAGGAGGTTAACACCAGATGATGGGGAGAGTTGGGCCAGGTGACCTCTGAAGTCCATTTCAGCCCAGAGTTGAGGCCTGTGAACAGGCCCTGTTCCCTGAACACCAGCATTGCATAGGGAGGGCTGGGGAAGGAAGTTGGGCCTAACACCCACACACAGAGAGGGGGTGGGGGGCTGCCAGAGCCAGTGCCTTGCCTTCTGCCCGTACCCACTGGGGACCTGCTCTTCCTCCATTCCGGCTGGCAGCTGTTTCTGCCTCACTGTCTTCCTCTCTCCTCCCACCTGCCACGGCTTTCCTGCCAAGCAGGGCTCCCAGGCTAACGCAGGAGATGAGAGGTGCCAAGATCAGAGAGCTCAGAACACTGGGCAAAAGGCAGGAGCCCCAAGTTAGCTAGTGATTCCTATTGTCATCCAGTCTGGCAGGCAGGGAGCCCTGTTCCACAAGCAGCTTCCCTGACCCAGGGCCCTTGGGGCAAAAAAGGGTACCCTGGCTCCTGTTTGGGGCTGGAGGAAAGGTGAGGCAGTTAATAAGTGGCCTCCTGGGAACCGTGACAAAGCTGCCCTGGCGGAGGAGCCTCCAGATCCACAGAAACTCATCTCCTAATTGCCAAAGAATGTGAGCATAGGGTTCTGGGAAGAGGCAGGAACCTAGAGTCTTGGAGCAGTGACAGAGAGGAAGCAATATTTACAGATAGGACAAGGAAATAGTGAATTAAGGCTGATAGGAGGAAAGTGTCTTCCTGCTGCCCACACCTGGCCAGATCTCTTGTCTCCATCCTGACCCATTCCCATTAAACCCCTGTGTTCCTCCCACATTTTAGCCCACACCCAACCCCATTCACATACGAAGGACGCCACAACCTTCCCCATATTCTACTTATCATCCTAGCTCCATCCCAAACCACACCCACACTTCATTCTCTAATCCTTTTCCCTACACCTACACTCCTCCAACTCCTGCTCCTCTGAACAGTTACCTCCACCTCTGCCAACCTACTCCTTTTCCCCACTCCCCACCTTCCTCTGTCAGCCCCTCCCATCCCACTCCACCTGCCACCTCCCACCTCACACCCCTCCCAGCCTTTACCCACTCTTCTGGACTCCATGCTCCTTGCCCCTGGCATCCCTGACACCCCACCTCCTTTCTCCAACTCCCTTCTCCTAGCCCCTCTCTCTGCTCTCTTTCTCTTCCCACCCTTCTCTCCTCCCCATTCAGGGTAGACATGTACATGTGTATATGCACACACACTCAGACACACAGACACACTTCCCCCAGTCTTCATGCCTACTTCCCATCCTTCCCGCAGGCTGATGCCTGACTACTATAGTCATTATAGCAACAGGAACCTCCAGGAGGGATACACTGGTATCTCCCAAAGGTGGGAATAGAGGGAATTAGGTAGAGGAAGGAGCCCAGCAGCCTCCCACCTAATATCATGATCTGGCTGGAAAAGACTGCTGAACATGGTAGAGATGGGGGTGAGGAGAAAGAAGACAGTGCATGGGACTGAGATTAAAGAAGGGTCAAAGATCGCTGAACACTTCATAAACATAAAAGGGTACTTCTAAGTCATGTGGGTACATGCTGATACCCTCCACACAGTTGTCAGTACCTCAGGGAAAAGTTATACCCACCCTTTTACATGTGGATGGGGTTGTAGGCTGACACCTCAGACTCAGGGGTGGGAGTTTGCCCTAGAAAAACTTTTCCCTTGGGGCAGTTCTTTTGTGTTCCCACCCTCTGAGGCTGCTTACCTGCTGTGTGATGTGCAGACTGGGCATCAAACTTGCCCTCCCTAGCCCCATTGCTCAGCCACATGCAGACTCCAGCTGTTAGTGTTTCCTGAATGCCAGGGAAGCCTCTGCTTCTGGGGGGTCTGGACAAATCTGGGAACCCAGAAAGACCACTCTCCAGTGATGGCCTAGTGGTTCTCTGGGGATTGGGTATATTTGCATTCCTGTGGTTATAGGCATGCAGACCAGAGTGCATGCAAAAGGCCAGGCAGGCTAAACCAGCCTCTTCTCCCAGGGTATAAGAGGGGGTTCTGAAAAGACGGAATTTCTTGAGACCTTGAGCCAAGTAGGTGCTTAGAGGGGAGAACAAGGGCATCAGGTGAGCTGTAACTGGCCCTGAGGAGGGAAGAAGTTACTACTGAGTGATAAAAAGGCTGTCAGGGCCAAAGCTCCTGCTCAAATGGATTCTGGAGAAAGGAGCTGGAACTTGAGCCACAAGTCTCTGGGCCAGAAGATGAGGCCACTGGCTCTAAAGAGGAACGGGCTAAGAAAGAAAAAGGAAAGAAGAAAACTACAAGCTTTTGAGTGCTTAGGAATTTCCAGGGTCTTTTAATATGTTCATGAACTCATTTAATCCTGACAGTCATCCTAGCAAGCAGGCACTATCACGATCCCCATCTTACAAATGAAACAACTGAGGCTCAGTGAGGAGAATGAGTTATCCAGGCCAGATAACTAAAACATGGGAGTGTTGAGATAAAAACTGAGGTCTGTATGTCCTTTCCCCAGTGCACAGATATATAAAGAAAATGTTAATAATCTCCTTCAGTTGTCAGAAGCAGTGCCCAGTTGGCTGCTGAGAGGCTGAGGAGTGAAAAGTTGGATGGACTGGAGAAGAGGCCAGCTTAGGAGCCCCTTGAAAGTGGCCCAAATCCAAAGTTAGGACCCACTACATCCTCTTAGTTTAATATCCCAGTTTCTTGTCCTTTAGACCAAGTGACAATCACTAGTATCTTCCTGGGATAGTGACAGGAGGAAAAGAGGTGTTTGCTTCCTTGTCTTTCTACAGGCTCTACAAAGGAGACAGGAGGAGCTGGGCTCATCTTGCCTGGAAGGAAGGTATCACTGTTACATTCTCAGCCCCAATATACTGGAGGGATCAATCTGTGATGTAGGTCTAAACCCCTGGCCTCCACGTCCACCTCACTCCAACATGTACAATTTCTCCACATTCTTACCCATGCTTATAGAGCTGGAAAGGAAAGTAAATACAGTGAGTCTTTGTCACCCCACAGCCCATTGAGGCCTAGCTTTGGCTTTGGATGCCTGGCTCCCATGCCAGGGTTTTGGTGAGCCCCTGTCTCTTGGAGATTGAAGAATATGCCACCAAGTTCTGCCAGGTGTTACCAATGTTCCTTGGCTTATTTTGGTTTTTTTTTGTTTTTTTTTAATTTTTTTTATTAAATCATAATTTTGTACATTGATGCATTAATGGGGTTCAGGGTACTGCTTCAATATTCAATGTGAAATGCTTACATTGAACTAAGTAGCACATCCATCACAATTATACTCATTTCTTTTTTTTTTTTTATAATTTTATTGAATCATAATTCTGTACATTGGTGCAATCATAGGGCATGATTCATATACATTCAGAAATGTTTTCATTGTACTTTTACAGATAGCCTTCATGGCATTTTCTTGATCACTATATAAAG